>VRMD01002081.1:0-14351 GCA_009872375.1 Sminthurides bifidus | reverse complement strand
GAGAATTTCCTGGACGTGGGCTGAAGCTGGACAGAGTTGATGGAGAAGAACTTTTCCTGGAAGTTGCCTCTTTACAAATGTTTAAAAATTTAAAGTCATTGAAAGGAGAGGCACAATAGTTGAAGTTGCGGAGAAAACTTTTGCAAAATGCACACAGCCTTCAACTTCTCTCACCACATCCCACAAAGAAAGGAGGGTAAAGTTGGACGGATCTCATTCATTGCGTGAATTCAATTGCAGCTTTGTGTGCAAGCAATACATACATTGTTGTGAGACCGTGGGAGCAGCACAATGGGAAATGAGATGAATCCTGTGCACTTTGTCGCTTTCTCACACGGCGTATAGAAATCACGAACCTGCTGTTTTGATCGGGTGGGGGCTCAAGGATGGAACCGCAGCAGCCGTGCGGAAGACACGACACGCATGTTTAAGAGGAAAACCTCGGACTTATTACGCTGAAAGGCCGGAATCTGGACTTGAAGTGTTTGGAAAAGTTGAATTCCAACTCCCTGTGTCCAGGGACACATAAATATGACACGCTAAAAATTGAACACGCCTTGCAATCTTTCCCGTCTCCCTAATATGTGACAACAGGCTCCTAGAAAACGGGATCCTCTTAAGGATTCCCTCTCTCTTTCTCATCCTCATTTCAATTTATTTCTCCTGTCTCCATAAATTATTACCGAGTTGAGCGACAACAGCTGTAAGTTCCTATGGAAGCAACTCCGGGTCCAACTCCACCCCGTCAGCCACCTCGTCCATTCTTTTCCCCTGTCATGCTCTCCACCCTCCATCGTGTATTGTAACTTGTATACCATGTCTTAAATTACTCAAAGGAAGGCCAAAGCATCAGCTCCCATTGCACTAAATTTTCATCCGGGGCAACTTTCCAACTCTGCTCTGCATGCATCCTCCGTTCCAATTTAGATTGCAAATAAATGTGATGAGCGGGAGGATTAAACTAACAAGTGCTCTAAATCCACACCTGCATCAAGGTAAATCCTCCAGATCCACGTCAATTCCTAGACTTTATGCCTCATTGAATAATGATAAGGCTATGATTCTCCACAGGATCTGGAGAGAAAATCCTCTGTACTATGTAGTGTATAAACTTGTATTCATGCCACGCGAGCTTCAACGACTCAATCCCCATCTTTCTCCGTTGCGTAGCCTCTTCTCTCTCCTCCCCTCGCTGCTCCTCGATACCGAAACATTGCCAAACTTTTAGCCAAACAAATTCGTATCCAAAGCACAGTTTCATCCACTTCCTGTCCTGATTTCCTTTTCCAAATCCATCCTATCAAATTCCGGAGAAAACCACGTCACCATGCTCCTCAACGTGAACTTGCTTAGGTAGTAGTTCGAAACGGCCTCTGCCCTGTTCAAGAACAGCGTCACGACAGTATCAACTTTCCTCTCTTTGTTATTTAAACTTCAAGTCATTTACCAAGGATAGGAGCATAACAAACAGCATTCTATTTTGCTCTATCTATAAAAAACTGAAGAATATCAAAAACTTGGATGAAATCGCTTCGAAATTGTATCATGTATCCCTTGTTCATTTGAGCTATCAAACCATCAAGTAAACACTTGCTTTCTTGCCTGATACCAAATCCTCCTTGAGAGTCTCTTCAACTTCGTAAATTGACTACTTCGTGAACTATTTTATTTAAAACCTTCAAGGAGCTCTTGCCATGCATATTAAGCTAATACACTGGTCATCTGCCTCCTGTGAAGTACTTACTGTATGCGGTGGGCATAGTTTCACGTAAAAGCTTATGTACATACTTACGATGAAATTCTTTCCGTGCTCAAATCATCTTATTCAGTTCGTGCATGCGGCTTAAACGAGCTAATGGCAGTGGGAATGACTCTGACAATTTAATCTTGTGAAGGCTCTATTTCCAAAGAGAAGCTTTTTTCATATTAGGGAAATATGGCACTAGGGGCAGATACCTACATATGAATAAAATGCAATTTATGCAATTAAAAGCCGACTATCAAGTCCATTTTAGTACTTAAACAGGGCAGCCTTGATAGGTTAAAATAAAACACTCACTTCTCAACTGTAAATTACTTCCATCTACTTTTCTGCTCGGATAAGGCCTGGAGCGACTCAAAGATAAATTATGCATCGTTTTCGAACCTGACGTAGGGTTCGTAAACCTCATGTGGTATCATATCCAGCTGAGAAGTAACGCGAGCCATATGCACCACATATCATTACCAGTCAGGGCTCCCCATCCACACTCACTCACGAGTCTTTCAGCAGCTCAAGAAAGTAACTTTCACCTCCTCAGGCTGAAAATCCGATCCGAGATACGGATTCCAAGTGTGAAATTCTGCAAGGCACTTGCGCTTCAACTTTGGGCGTCAAACAAACTCATTTGCAATTTTAATTTAGTTCCTCACTTCGTCTTCGCTCCATCCCCTCCGCCTGACTTGATGGCTTAAATCTCCAGAATCATGCGAAGAATCTATAAGCGATTTCAATGCGGGAGTTACCTGTCCGTTGGTAAATCTCCTGAGTGAAGTTGACTATCTCAAGTTGTAGTCAAATGGGCTGTGTAAATTCAAAACCAT
The DNA here is from genome assembly GCA_009872375.1 of Sminthurides bifidus. Classification (NCBI taxonomy): domain Eukaryota; kingdom Metazoa; phylum Arthropoda; class Collembola; order Symphypleona; family Sminthurididae; genus Sminthurides; species Sminthurides bifidus. The sequence continues at coordinate 11,768 of VRMD01002081.1, read as the reverse complement.
CAACTTTCAATAATAACGAACATAAGTTTGTACATGTAGCTTGTGTGGTCGTTGAAAGTTTTGTTTTTTATCCTCCTTTTCCTTATGCCTGAGGCGAAAGGCAGGAACAGTGACGACAGAGGGGTATGCAGGAGCACGTGTGAACTTCGTACGAGGCTTTTGTGCAGGCTTGTTGAAAAGTTTTTCACAAATGCATCATTCCAGGCCGGAAGCAGAGGATGTGATTCCCGTGCATTTCAATTCCGTTCCTTCTTGCCTACATTATGCATTTTCACCATGTTCAACTTTTTATACGCATGTGACTTTCCTCCTCTCCCCCCTCCCTTTCGCGACAGGGCTGAATTCATTAGGAAGCAGGAGCTACGCGGATTTATTGCACGTGTCGCAAGAGTGAAGTAATCATTTTCTTGGTGTTTTCTTTCTTTCGCATGACATCTCGGAGGAGAGGGATTTCAACCCATCACATATTCAATTAAAGGACACAAATCAGCCTGACACATCATTTCCCCCGTCTCCCTTTGTCTAACCCAATGGTGCATTCCATCAATCAGTTTAAATGCTCCTTAACTTAGTTTAGATTGAGTGGAATGCATGTAACTACTCACTGCAGTCTCTTTTACTTTGTGTACGTGTATGCATCTTAATGGGTAATTAAACGGTGCAGTTGTCTACCACGAGTGAAAGTTACACTTGTAATTTGAAAGGATTACCTCCTTGCAATTCCTCAAGAGAAACTTTCTCCGCTCTCAGCGTACAAATGTACATGTACCCATTCGCTCTCAATAAAACACAAGTTGACAGGTATGACGCCATGGAATCACTGCATCCTTCTTGTGCACTCAGTACTGAGGTCGATAACTTGACTGCTGAATTGCTGACGCAGTCACTGGCTTTCACGTTCCCGAATTCGCATAAGGATAGGATCATCCGTATTCAGGTCAGTAAGAGATGCATTGCTTACTATAGGAAACTGAGATTTTTAGAAAATTGCTAAAGTATAGGTTGGCCAAAATATTCGCTGAAACGCGATGTTATTTATTTGAAAATCAAAGAGACTGAAATGCGCCCATGTTCGATAGGACTATTACCGTTGCTGCGTAGGCTTCTCTGTTGAAATATGCAACAGGATTTTGCTCAATCGCTACACGTTACGTTTTTCGTAAGTGGCAGTCAGCAGCTTGTAAGCCATCAAAATGAAATCGTAAACTGGAATGTCAGTAGGACAAATGAAGTGGCTCAGTGCGCAAGTGGCCCAGATTTGTTTCCATGCTTCATAGCCAATGCAGTTCTGCGATGATTACAAGCCAAGAGGACGATTAGGACTTGAACAGAGAAAAATTGTCTCCCAGGTTTCAATTTATTGTAGGCCTAGAAAAAGTGTGTGAACAGTGAACAGTGAACACAACAAGGAGCTTCCATCAGCTATTATCCTCAATGCTATTCGCTATGAGAAAGCAATATCCTTATGTATATGTACATTCCTTCAGTAGTTTTTGGGAGCAGGAAGCAAGTGCTCGATACGTTCACACGACGAAGAAGCTTGGCAATGGAAACTTTTCAATATCACGGCTGAAGAGAAAAAGTTGCAAATTTATTGCTTTCTATTACATTTTAAAAGAATGAAAAATAGAATCCCAAGCTGCGATGACAACAGCTTTTCATTCTTAAGTAAATCCCTTTGGTGTTGGCAAGGAACGTGGCAGGAGCAACATGAAGGAACCTGGCAGCGCCTTCACTCTTGTCTCCAAAATATTCACGATTCACATGCATAGCACCATGGCTGAAAAAGATGCTGTTTATTCCATTCCAGGAGGTGTTTTCTCAAACACAGGAGGTTTCTTGGCTGCAGTGATGCGAATTTGCTTTATTGCAAAAAAGGCCAGGGTGAACAGCTCCGCTTTCATCCTTTTTCAGACTGCAAGGAAGTCTGCTGCCTCATCCTCCTTCCCATGGATCCAAGTACAGAGAATTAATACGAGTGGCGGCAAAGCTAACGCTTTTTTACCACCCGAACTGCAGAGGCATGCCGGTTGTGCATAATCTGCCCGGGCTATAAACCAAGGCGGAAAAATCACCAGGGTTTCTCGTCCCCTGTTCTAATTCATGCCTGGCTTTGCTTCCCGTTTCGTTACATTGGTACGGAGTACACGGTACTCGTGAATTGGTGGATTCGCGTCTTTTTGCGCTGCGGCAAGGACCACTTGTCAGACTTCCATTGGGACTCGGGGAGAGAGACAAGGGAAGCTGGCAGCTCGGAAGCATACGCTTACATTTCTCTTGTTTATTGGCCAGTCTCATGGTAAACTTCTGGTAATGAATTCAAATCCCTCAGAACTTGTTTGTCGTCATCCGCTTGGCTAAGGGACTATCAAGGAAATGCCCGCATTTTCTCTTGTCTCTTCCAGCACTTACTTGGCAAGCTATACCACAGCCACTGCAGCCGTCCTCAACACTAAAAGATTGCATGGGCGTTTGAAAAAAAATGAATCTTTCTTCATACGGAACGATCTACAATGCCGCACGTGACAGCCGTTGGAAGAAAAAACCCTCGTTTTTCTCCACAAGTCCACATCCGAAATAAAGACCGTGTCTTCCAAGGACAAACTCACATAGTCACTAACGCATGTAAAATGAACTGCTGGTAATCACCCATTTACTTGCGGCAATAAAAATTACTGCATCAGAACATCTCTGAACGTGCATCCCGGCATGCAACCGGGTAGTAAACTGCAATCTGAAAACTAAATGAGTTGAAAGCACGTCAGCTACCGTCTTCGTTTTCATGCTTTCACCCCAAGCCTCAAAGGTCTTCGCATGCTTCATTGTATGTACATACAAAGAACAGTGCTGCAAGCCTAGGCTTAGATTTTTCCCAGCAACTATTTCAAACGGCATTGTTCTGGCAAAATCATGGAGGAAGTTGTAAATCTGCAGCTCAACAGATTCAGACAATTGTTAAAATATCATGTTTTTCTTTATACTTTGTGCCTCGCAAGCCTAAGCTCGTGGCTGTGGTGTGTGACAGATTGAATCCATAGCATCCTATGCTCTCCTCTTCTCTTTGGCACGGGAGTTGGCTACATCTTTAGGGCTTTAGCTACTAACTGGGACGTTGTCCCTCTGCACCACAACTCAACTTGCTCTCTTGTCATGTTCCCCTGATGCTTCATCAACAAAGACTCATGAGAAACTTTTCCCTCCCCAGTGCTAACTTTCACCGCCGTAACTGAAACTCTTCTTATATGCTCCCTTCGCTAAAACTACGAGGCTGCCCTCATCCTCTTGGCTGGTGAAAGTTGGAGCATTGTGGGCGGCCAGCTTGATATACAAGACATGGGGAAATTCGCACGCAATATCTCTACCTCCTTCCAGCCCCTGCCGTCCAGATTAATCTCCTTCTCTTCCACAATAGAGTCATAAGCTCAAATTCCATGCATAGAGACATGTCGCCAGCTTGGCGTCGAACATGGCGCTACTAATTATTCAAACTTTTTTCACAAGATTTTACCAAGAATTATGGCTGATGAAATAAATTACATCGTTAGATTTCCGCCTTGATTTAACTCAACATTGTCGAGTTTGTAGTTCGTGCCGTGGGTCCAAACTTTATTATCCCAGAAATTTTACTCGAATTTTTAAAAACGGTGCCAAAAACTGGAGGGATACAGTCTAGAGTGCATCAACCACCTATAGAACAGGTACAGGAAGTAGAAGTAGGCGACTGGCTCTAGGCTTAAAACACTTTTTACAAGTTAAAGCGTATTGCTACGAAATTGGTACTCGCTTCGCATGCTTTTGCAATTTAGCAAAAGCTCAATCTGGCTCCAAAAGTTGACCTCATTAGGGGTAAACAGGATTACGGAGTGCGGTTCACCACAGTATTAGTTGTTGGGCAGATTGAATCCCATTTGTCGTCCTGGAGTGCACATTCTAAGAGCTGGGTGAAATTTTGTTAATTCCTTTATAATTCTACTTCAGCCCTCATTTTATTCGCATAAACGCTTTTCCCAAGTGAGCTGTTCGTGTGAAAGGCAAAGATGCCTGTTCACAGAGCCGTATGAATCATTCTTGTGCAACTCACCCGTTTACTCAAACCCTGTATCCAGTTATGGAATTGCAACGGCAGGAACTTTGCCAGGGAGACTAAAGAGAGAGAGACAGGAAATTTTGCAACCCTGGAGAGTTGAGTCACAATTGCAGAAGCTATACGGAATTTTCATTTTCACCCCAAATGGAGTACAGCATATCAATTTGTGCTTGTGAGTCTATTTAAATTTACATTGAGTGTGTCACTTGTAGTTTTTATGCTTTCCCTCCTTTCACCACAGAAAAGCTCGAGCTGCTCCAAGCTCCTGCTTCTGTAATGATGCCAATATTAGTTTCATTTGTTTGTAAAAACATTGAAATCACGGAGAAAGCTCCTTTTTACTGGAATGCTGTGAAGCCAAGCTAGAACTTTAGGGAAGATGTTGGCAAAGGGCAGAAAGGGAGCAGTATGGGAGAAATGTAGCATGTAATTTTCTCTAAGTGGATGAAACAGAATGGTGGTAATGGGAAGATACGCACAAATGGGTATAGGAATCCAGCTCGGTGTTAAACCAAGAGGGAAGACACTCCATTTGAGGGTGACTTACAAATGATCCGTGTCGTGAATAAACTCCATGTTTTGAATGCTCGCAAGAGATAAATGCGTGTACCAGCAGGAGGGAGAATATGTGAGGTTGCTGAAAATAAGGAGTGAAGATTATTGAATGAATGGGGCTGAATTGGAGGAAAATTTGCCAAAGAATTTATTCATACCTTGCAGAATTGGAGCCTTGTCAGCGGATTTCAAGTATTAAAACGAATTGGGATGAAGCCAATGAAGGCGAAGGCTGAAGGAATTCCGGTTTATTTGTCTCGTAGTGGATGTTGATAGAGGAAAAATGGGGAAAACATGGCCAGGGAATAGGGACAAGAGCATGGAAAGAGAGAGAGAGAGGGTTGTTGGGCGTTCATGTTTATATTCGATTTGAAAGATGTGTAAAAAATACTTGCAGGAGCGAAGACGCGAAGACGCGAAGACGGCAATAACAGTAATGTCGTTGTTGAGGAGACCGGAACTGGCTCCAAGGATCACGTAGTAATTTGATCTCGCAACGACATGGGCCGAACCAGATGTAGCCTCATCATTTCCCTTGTATCATGAATTCAAAGAGGGAATTATATACACGGAGCCCTGAGAGACTCTTTCGAAACTACAGGGTCGATGGCTCGCTCCTCCTCATGGTGCGACCCCAACCGGGCCGGAAAGTCTCAGCTCTATGACCAATGCGTAAAGGACGGAGAAAATTCACAACTTACTCACGTCGAAGCGGACCAATTTCACAGTTTGGCTTTATTGTTATGATGGCCGTGATGCAGTGGAAGATGAAAAGCTGGGCACAAGTTGATACTTTTTCCACTCTATCGGATGCTGGGGTAGGTAATATTTCTGTCCACAGATATACAAGTGAATAAATAACGGCGTGTACATGAGAAGGAGCTAATCCCTGCGGGAATAGGATTGTACGCGTAAATATCTTGGGAAAAGCAGAGGAAAGCAGATTGTAGCTATGAAAGAGAACACTTTCTCTGCTTTACATCTTCGAGGTCAACAGCCACGCAGCCTGTAAGCTCGTAACAGCTAAGCTCTTGTGTTCATACACAGCTTCGGGCCTGCAACAAGGGGTGGGTAAAGCGGTTCGAGGATGTGAAATCCCAAGCCCTACTGTCTTCCGGTCCTTTATCAAAACTTTATTCCATGTTCACAAAAAAACATGCAGTTTGTAAACAGCAGAACAAAGCGGGGCGTTTTCAACGCCTTGAATCTCAACCATGGATAACTGCTGCTAACTTGAAGCACTGGATGTCATCCATGTGCTGCTACGAGTGGAACAGAGCCGGGCTACCCTTTATGAACCACAATGGGACTTTGTAGTCGTAATTTTACAAAGAGCTTTCAATGACAATTTCCTCGAATTGAACAGGTGTGAGACCTAGTGGTTGCGGTAACCAGATGAATTTTCACTCAAGCATTTCAACTGAATTTCAGCTTCGAGCCACGAGTCTCATCAGTTTCTCAACGAGGAGAGAAAGTGTCAACTTAGATTTACGTCTCTGGACCTCCACTGCCTTTGTACAGCCAAGATGGCTTTGGAGGTTTCACTGACTTGAAACAAGGGTCTAATCCCGCTTAGTTCACCTCTTTCTGCTAGTAAGTGACACAAAGTTGTCAAAACACGTGGCTCGTCCTTTTTGAAAGCGGAGCCACCACGGTGAAAGCTTGTAAGAGCACAATTAGCTTTAAACAAAGTTGACACCTAAACTTGAAAGTTTTCGTCGCCTGGTATCCCTGTCCTGCATCGTAGCTTCCCCTCTGAGAAATCGTAGCAAGAGAGAAGGATTGGTAAAGCAAACTTTCACCGTCCTTTCACCCCGTGTTAAGCCTCGACGCTCAGAACCAAGGAAAATTTTGGTAGAAGGCTGAGCCACAGGCACTGCTTGAGACTCTGGTTTGTGCAACACTTACGAGTAATTTGATGATAAAATACACCATTTCCTTCCTCCACATTGTGTAAAGGACTTGAGCCTGTTCAAGAAGCCTAGAGGTAGAGTGTTCGCGTGATCTGCATCAGCCTGTGCGTGTAAAACTTTTCCTTTCTGCACCCACCAAGAACACATACTCTTTCACTGATTTCCAATTCATAAAGCTTAATGGCCGCCCTGAAACAGTGCAGTGGCAAGGGATGTTCCACGGAAGGCACAGCAACACCTCAAGGTTAGACACCATGGATTTAACAGTGAAATCAAATTAAGGAGCTAATATCAGACGGGAGGGGAGTGCAAGGGACGGTGTGCCGTGCTGAATCTTTATCTTCCCGTTGTTGCTTTCCATCAATTTCCTTAATGGTGCCAGACAGGAAGTTATGGTGCAGCGGACCAGTGCTGCTTTCCTGCGCCAGTCCTCGTCGTCGTTCATGCAAGCTGCAGTTCCTATACATTCCAACGTACCGGTTCTGAAAGCCAATGGCTCTCTCCCTCCTTCCAGGCAGTCCGGCGGAAAATTTTGCACAGTCATCCTCTACATTAGATGCACGTGCGTTTCTCATCAAAGGTCGGCAGATAAGAGTTAGTGAGCTTTTCATCGCTATTTCAGCGCATAACTTTGCACGGCTCGCACTGACTTTGGCTCCACCAGCTTTTGATTTTATAACAGCCTCCTATCTCTCACGAGTCAAGGAAACAATGACCTGAACCCTTCTCGGAACGTGTTCCATCCAACGCGTTTATCACCACCACACCATTACGGCCCACACATTGAAATTTCCACCGTGTACACCCGGAACGTGAACCATCCTAAATCATTTGACTCTCCGGCCGTGGCAAAACTCCCCGTGCAACAAAGGTCTTTTCCAAAAATTGCACCACCGCCCAAAAGCTTCACACAAAGTGTTTTCTCCCTCTTCTCCTGCCTTTGGCTCCAGCTCAATCCGGAACACGGACCATCCCGCATCTCCAGGACACTTTTCATGTACGATTCGCAGAGAATTCTACCTCCTGTGGCTCACCAACTCGGCAATACTGTTTCACAGCCGGCTGGCTTCCCTCTGCTAGAACGGATAGAGTCTGGGATAAAGGCTAGGCTAAAGTACGTCGATTTTCGAGTGGTGGACGGTGCCAAAAAACCCGGCTTGAATCAAAGTTACAATTTAGTTTCACCTTTACCAGCACTCTGGAGCCCTGGCTGATGAGGAAGGGTAGCAAAACTATTTTCACAGTTAGCTCGCCGCAGATTTAAAGACCCAGTGTAAATTCCCAGGTCCGTGCTGTAGATTGGGAGTTTAGCGAACTCTCCGTGAACAATTTCACTACAGTTGAATGCATGTCCTTGATACAGAGGTGTGTTATAAGTGGTAGCCCAGGAAGAAGCCATTAGGCGAAGCGTGTGTAGCAGTAAACACACATGAGTTTGTAAGTTTGAGAGCGTAACCATAAATTGTCTCCTTTATTCTATTATTCGGCAATAGAAAAAGCCACCGTGTAATTTAAATGATAAAAGAAAAGTTTAAACGACTCTTTAACAGGGCAATATCGTAAATTTTTAATTTTCCCTAATAAACATCTCACATGCATCCTCGCCACCCCTCTGGTTCTAACAGCCTCTGGCGTATACAAAAAGTCATGCAGTTTACACAAGTTTGCCCACTACTCCTAATTTAGTTCGTCCTGTCCATTCCGGTTCTCCCTTGTTGTCATGCCTCACGACCATTTTTCCGAAAAGAGGAGGAGGAGGAGGAGGGAGCCTTCACAGACTTTTTTCTTCAACTTGACCTTGTTAAACTAACAGGGAGGAAGAAGCACGCCATGTCTTTGAATTAGGTCAAAGTACAACAGGAACTATAAATTGTCTACATCACTTTTGTCCAGGAAGACCAACAGAACGGCGGACCGTTTCTCCACACACAATGCTCGGATCTGGGGAGGGGATCAAAAGCCACTGGCTCTTCCGTCGTCAGACCAGACAACGTTCATAACTAACGAGTTCTCTAAGTGAGTTGAGCAGAGGGAAGAAAAACCCCATGCTAATTCCGCAAGTAATGGCAAACCTCCTTTCGTCGCTACCCGCATGAGCATGTACAAGACTTACAAACGACTTCTCTCTCCAAATGCTCACGACCACAAAAGAGAGCACGCAATCAAAACCACTGGTTAATTCGCCATAAAACACGTATGCTCATCCACCGTTAGCCTCAAGGGCTTTCTTAAGTAATTGTTATGGCATGGCGTACGTATTTCCTGCCTTTGAATTAAACTTTAAGTCCAGATCTATTACATGACTCTTTTTTAAATCGCACTACACTTCCACAAAATCCCCAACTTCTTTCAAGGTTCTTTTCTTTATCGTTCAAGTAATTTGGTGGTATTCGCCTCAGTGAACTTTCTGGGCTGGCGTTCTACTGTACCAGCTGTCATTCTTTCATTTCAAAGTCATTTTGTTCAGTAGTCTTGATTGACAAGTGTAATAGTTTGTTAATTCCTGCTCCTTTATTGTGACATTTAAATTTGTGGTTGAAACTGTTTTTTGGATGAGAATGACGAAGGGCAAGATTAGATCAAGGAGCACAAATTGGCATTGTCATATCAAAATCATGAGTTTCAAGAGATTATACTTTATGATACAGACCTGTAACTAAGAAAATCTTTCAATTTTCAAGCATGGTGACATGTATGTTGTGAAGAAAATATAGCGTAGAGCTTAGATATGCTAGAATTTGGAATGGGGATGGGACCCGTATCAGGAAAATAGGTTCAAGGCTCAATAGATTCGTTGAGCGTTGCAAGGTTTGCAAATTTCTTCGCATCTCCAAGAGAGCTGAGGGATGCGAGCAAAGGGGTAAACGAGTTAAATTAAATTATGAAAGAAAATTGAAAAGATTTTGTTTGATATTTCGCAAAGTATTTTGCACAGAGAAATGAGATTCTGCACCAGGTTAAGAGTGACAGGCACAAGTTAAGATTTGAATTAATACATTTAGCCTTGACGCAAAAAATTAAATTCTAGGGGACAAGCGATGAAGAGGCAGATAAGCACAGTGTGTTCTTAAAATCTAATTATTACTAAAGATTCCAAGAACTGGAGGTTCTCCAACGGAAGTACTGCGCCGCCTTGAGAATTCGATTACGGTAAACGAGGCCGAATAACGTATTTTTATAACAGAATCTTCCTGATGGCAACGTATTTTCCTTGCTTGAGCAAGGCATAATTGCTGGTCCGGAGACTGAAGCATTGCCTCGTAAGAGCACGTGATCAGGAGGACGCAATCAAGTTCCATAGCCTAGCCAAGAGAGAGGAACGGGTCTGCAAATACCTAAAGGATAAAGAGGGTATGTAAGGGGTTTACGATCTGAGCGGCGTATTGTTACGGCCGAGCATAAAATTGTTACCGTATGTGATGCCATTTTTTCATGCATTGTAATGAGGAAAAATTCAATCTTAGGAAAAAGTACTCAAGTTTCTGATTGAGTCCCATCATCTCCCACTCATCACTGGGCTTGGCGTGCCTACTCTAGATTGAAGTCGGATGAGCAAAATCTGCTCTCAGGTAAAGCACTCTGTACATAAGGTGACTTTACCGGTTTCAATTTTTTCACTATCGCACGTTAGTCACTCCGCCAACACTGACTGAGCAGAGTGTAACATTTTCCGCGTGATTGTGTAAGTATACGGTCAAGTCTTGCTAGTAGTTGAGAAGAAGCTTTTTTTAATAACAGGTAAGGCGTGCTCGCACTGATTGCAGTCGTGTATAATTTCGGTGTTACGTATGCTGACATTATCAGTGTTTAAAATCAGGGAAGGTGTCTTAGCTCAATCAGTTTTTTTACCGACCGAGTATCGTAGCTTGTCAGCATTGTTTGTGAGCACGAGTTTTGATTGAAGCGATACTCGCATCCCACTGAAAAAGGCTCTGATTGAGCAAAAGGCCCTCAGAAAGGCCCTGGAGAAGGCCCTGATTCAGCTCAAGGCCCTGGAAAAGGTCCGGATCGGCGATAATGGATTCACTCATTGGTCAGAAGGTGGTGGGATCGAATTTAACAAGAATTTCCATGCATCCGTGTAGTGAAAACGAGCTGATTTCTGATACATAGTATGGGAAAATGAAGGTAATGGAACGTCATTTGCCTCCGGATTAAAAAATGCACAGCTGAAACTGGGATGATTTGGCAAGTGAAAGTGTTAAGTGAACCGGAGAAACTGCTTCAGAGCCTAATAGTGTGTAATAGGAGGAAATAATCGCTTTATCTACATACTCGTGAGGGCAGTTAAAGAAGCGTAAAATGAATGCGGTTGAAAGGTCTGGAATTAGTGTGTATGTCGTCGCTACATGAACTGGGAGTGGCAGTACTTGCAGCAGTGTTGCAGCAATCTTGCGTCAGAAAAACCACGAGAAGAGATGCAAGAGAGACGATGCGAGAGACCGGATTGTGGAAACTCGCTTCAGAGCTTTGTAAGGAGCTCGGAAGCGAGTTTAGACTTAATGTGAGAAAAGAGCCAGGTTTATAAACATTCTTTTGTAAATTAATGTTATTATTTAATGCGAACATGTTCACGGTTAGCTGGACTGCGGAGCATGTTTTAGATGTTGTAAATGGAATTCTTCAATCTTCCTTTGTCGGAATGTTCATTTGCAAAACCTGCGTTTTAGCAATTCATGAGTATTTGCAACATCTCTCCAACGTCCCTGCGACTCTTCCTCCGTCTCCGCTTCATTCATCCTGGTATCCATGACGCAACTTTACTCTGTACGAAGAGTGAAAGTAATAGTGACAGCTGCCGTCTCTCTCTCTCTCTCTCCTCGGACTCTTGCATGAATGCTCTTTGGATGGCTGAGAGTCGCTTAGTGAATCTTGTCTTGGCACTTTTTGTGTACTCTTTACTTCGCAGTACGTAGTTTGAAATGTTTGTGCATCCACAAAGGCGGTTTTTCACTGTCTATACACACAGATACGTGTTGTAGCGAAAATCGAAATCGAGAAAACACACAGGGAAGAAAGGAAATCGGATCTCTAATGCTTGAGTGCATGTGTGGCAGGAATAGTAATAATTCGCGAATCTCGTCTCGTCCTCCTCCTTCTCCTTGGCAAAATGAGGAGTGTAAATTTCTCCTGTTTCAATAAGTACGTCTCTGGCAGGCATTCAACCCTTTCGAGAGTAAAACAGCGTGTAATGTGTATGCCGGCTCAGAACT
>VRMD01002080.1:0-14353 GCA_009872375.1 Sminthurides bifidus | reverse complement strand
GTGCATAAGATGTGAGCGAAACAAGAAGAGACTGCAGGAGAGTACTTTTAATTTTCTCCGCTTTAAATGCACATAAAGGAAAGAGTGAGGTCTTGCAAAAGTGAAAGTGGGAGTAAGAGGGAAAACCTTGGGGTAAGACACCGCAACGTACTCCATCCCACCGCTCCACTCAGCTCACCTTGTGATCACCCTTTAATTGGGTTTCACTGATGATTTCAAGAATAAAACCATTACACGAAAGCGAGGCCGGAGTAATAAAGCGATTTTATTCTGGGATAACACAGGAGAGATATGCCAGTAGCTCAAGTGGCTGCAGAAGGTGAGCCGGTGATGAGAAAAAGAAAGAATCGTTTCCTGTGTCCCCAATATGAAGATAAATGTTCTCTTTTAACTCATTTAACTTGGGTACTCATGGAACCAGAGAATTTTGGTACAAAGAATTCCTTTTAATTATACCTTGGGTAATTTGTGCGCGTCCTTAAAGATGAATCCGCTCGGGGATCTCAATCGCATCAGCACTATTTCCTAATTCCATCCTACGTCTTCCATTCCTTATTGAATGTTTGATAGCAGCCATTTTTTATAGACCTGTGCCGCTTCCGAGAGCATAGAGAATGAAAAACGACCTTCATGTCTCCTATCTTCCACCAGTATCTATGACTCTGATAAATTTAGGATCCGCCTCTCACCCAGGGCTAAGCAAAAACATGGTGAGTTGTTGGCTTACGGAGGATTTCTTACTCTTCCCATAGGCAGGCTCCTGGGCTGTATCGGATGCGGTGTTTTGTGAACAAAGAAGTCGCACGGAAACCGTAATGGATGTTAAAAGCAATTCCAACTTTCTCCAAGAAAATCAGTAAAAGTGGCGCAGTTAAATAAAGTTTGTAGGACATATGTGCGAACAAGTTAAGGGCGATACCAGATTTTACACGGAGTAAATGCACACTTTTATGGAAAGACAAGGTGTCGGAGGAGAACCGTCTGGAAAGTTTAGCATTCGAAAAAAGTTATGTCATCCGTATGGAAAGGTATGACTGGTGTGTCGAAGGGAAGAAATGTTGAAAATTATCACCCGTACTTGTCAAGTCAAGTGGTACAAATTAACTAGTCTTGTATACACATACACCACGGCTTAATAACCAAGCATAGCTGTTTAACAAGGAATTACGGTGTCGGAGAACTTGCTGCTGGTAGTACAGCGCCAATTTCTTTAACGATAAAGGCAATTTTCTTCGACAGAACAAAAACACTAATCGCGGTCTGGCTTGGAAATAGCAGTTGGGCAGGTGAGTGGAGCTGCTGTGTTGATGTCTGTAGTAAAACAAAATGTGATAATAATAGTAAGTTAGATCTGAAAGGGGTGTGGTGGACAGGTGCGAAAAAATTGTCGTTACATAAATACAAATGGTATCCGCCGTAACGCTTGACATGAGCATAGACTTTTGTAAGGGCAGACGGCGGAAGTTTTGGGGAAATGGGTCCACTCTCTTTGAGGAGTTTGGTAGCCTGAATTACGATAAGGTTTGACACGTCAGGCCCTTAAAGTTATTCTGGGGCATTGGATTGGAGATCTGAAGATAGCACTTGAGTGAAAGTGCCCTTGTATTTTTGGAACAAATCACCACTATGGGAGACTAAAACGTGGTGACGGGACCTGCTCCGATCAGGCTCTTCTATTATTTGCCACAAGGATGGTTGACCAGAAGAACACTTGGGTGCAACCTCAAGGCTGGAAGGAGAAAGGCGGAATTGATTTTGGGACAAAAAAGTGGATTTCGTGTGACTTGATATTTAAAGCGGTGAGATGACATACTTGAGATGAGAATTGCAATCGTGATGTAATCAAAAACTTTAAGTGCGGATCAGATAACGAACACCGGTGAAAGTGCCGGTGAAAGTGAGCTAATGAAAGTGGAGGCTGAAGCGACCTAGTGCAAAGCCCTTGTGTTGAGTTGTACACGGAGAGTAATCTGTTCAGTGGGTTGTGAGCACGTTTTCCGCTAAGAATGGAGAGCGGTACGTGGAGAAAGGGCTGGTGGAGAAAGTGAAAGGAATTTGATGTAATTGAGTTGTTGTTTGGAAATGGGTTTCTGTAGCATTTTCTCGTAGACATGGCTTTGGGAGGGAAGATGAAAAGCAAAACGTAGTATGAGAGCAATGCGGAAAAATATGTGGATAAACGAGTCTGGAATAGCGCTGCTGTGGTGTCTCGGCTTAGTCTCCTCTCTGTTCGGGAACAAGGGAAAGAAGTGCACCGTGTTAAGCCCAGAGTACAAAATAAGACGAGGCTAAAGAGGTGTCGGGAGTGGGAGAGTGAGGAGAAGCTTGAAGCACTTATTCTGTGATGGGAAAGTTGTAACGTTTACTTGGATAGATGCAGAAGCATAAGTTTCAATTTTGGTCGACTGCTTTGTGCTCCGGTTTTTATCTACATCTCTCCGTACATGGCTGAGATTTTGAATGTGCAGGGGAAAAAGTTAACTGGGAAGATGAAAACTGGGAAACACGGCCGTGATGCCAAGAGGATTTAGCCGGCACAGCAATTTTCTTTTGAAACTCGACTCAGAATGGTCTTAGAATTATGCTTTGAGCTCTTTTCTCAATTGCGTGGAGAAAGTGAGTGAAAGTATGGAGCTATAGCTGCCCTGGTAAAAGAACTCGCATATGGAGAGAGAGAGAGAAAAAAAAAGAAAAATTTCGGTAAGCATAAAGTTTATTAAGTATGAATAGTAAGGGTTCTTTCTGTTTCCGCCAACAGCCTGTGCCGGGGAAGAAGATTTTGAACAATGGAGCCATGAGCGTCGGCTACATTTTGGGTCTATGGCCACGGCCCTTGGCGAGGAGAAAGCTCCAAGCTCTAACTAAGACGAGGCAGGACGGGATGGGATTATACAAAGAATCTGATTTAATATCTATTATTAGATTAGAATTGATTGAGGAAAAATTAGATGATTGAATGAAAAGCTGTTTGCCTAATTATACGGAGAGTGGAGCTCGACACAAAGCCTCCAAAGTTTTGCACGCATTATACATTTGTCAGCTCACTTAAGTTGGTAATTGGCTTAAACAAGGGGGAGACTGGATGACGTCTAAATATGATCCGAGCCATGGCACAAAGAAAGTTGACCGTGGTGAAGACAATGCATGGAGGCGAGTCGTCTGTTTCGAGGGGAATTTCAAGTAGGCGAGAAGAGGAGATTACCAAGGTAGGGACGGAAGAGTTGGGAAATTCCTCAGAATATTCCAGAAGGACGGCCATGTCATATGCTCTCAGATTAAATCCAAGTTGAGAAAGTTACTCGCCACCAAATAATACACGTTCGCGAACGAGAGAACTTATGTACATTTCGTACGAAGAAAGATTGTTTTTTCATCAACAGCCACGCACCGACAAACTTCCCCTGTCACACTTTCAAAAGAGTGGCATGGAATAACTTTGGAATGGGAGTAATTGGTGCGGGAAGAAGCACCAGCCCGGCAGCTGACTTGGCACTAGTGTGAATTAGCGCAACAGTTTAGAATGAAAAGTTTAGCGGAGGACAGGGGGCTTAATTCGACAAACTTAACTAAGTGCCTCTACAAGGCATTATTTTCGGTTCTATAATTAAAGGGGAACGGCCAGGACTGGTATCAATGTAAAACATGACTTGAATTCCATAAAATCAAAAGGCCTATCAAGGAAATCCAGCTGCCTACCTCCTATCTAATGTAAATTTGCTCAGGGGTTCCAGTCTGACCTCGACAGCCATCCAGAGAGTAAACACGGCCAGGTGTTTATTATTCGGCTCCCCCTCTTTGATTTCACGAGAGCTGCTAATTACATGGGCGGGTTGACGCTATCGTCACTCTGGAATTAGTGTAACCTGTAGATGGGTGGACGCACCGCCGGGTCTTTCTTACACCAATACTCATCGATCGGTATTTAATGCCAGGTCTGTGGCAACCTTATGGAACAGTCGCCGACTCCATCCTCAGGCAATGGACAACCGGAGGTTGGAGTGAGGCAAGGAACTGTGGACAGGAAGAAACTTGTCCTAAGAATAGCTTCGAGACTTGTTTAGAGAAAGTTGTGCAAACGATGGTGAAAGCAGAGGAAGGCGCTTATTGGGAACTGAAGATTAAATTGAAAGTTAAAAGACAGCGGAGGGAGGGGAAGAGACGAGAAACCCAAGAAGCCAATTATATCAAGCTAAAAGGAGAGGTTCGGTGAAAGATGAAATATTGGTAGTTGGTATGAAAGCAAGAGAAGTTAATTGGAGACATCAAGTTCTGTGAGCCGGTGGAAGTTGCAGAGGTCAGAGACAGCGCGAGGTGAAGTTGGATCCGTAAAATTTATGGAGATGAACATTGGGAAGAATGGGAGTTTTAGGGAAAACTCACAAGAAAAAAATGTGGAGGAACTGAAGCGCTTATAATTGAAGGCTTGATGGCCATTATAAAGTAAATTCGCAAAATGAGGGTAGCGAGCCTGCAGAGGTAGGTGGTGGATAAAATACTAGTTGCTATTAACTACAAGTTTATGAGGCACTAACAACGCGGGAACAACAATAAGTCATTCCTGTCACTTGGGAGCTACAAAGCAAAAGAAGGCGTTTTTTGGCGATCAGCATTGATTTCCTCCCTGGGGAAAAGTTGAACTGGTAATATTCGCGTAGGATTCCCACAGGGAGTACTAACTTTGCAAAACTACTGCCACGGGTAGTGGAGGAGTGGGAAAAAATAATTGGACGTACTGCGGAAACGTTCAAGGACAATAAACAGTTTAAGAAGTTTAATCTCTTCGCCTCTTCCTCCGTCGCCCTATTTCTGTCTCACTTAAATCAAGAATGAGCATTGAGCATTGAACAGCTAACGAGATGTTAGTCAAAATTTTTCACTCGGAGCACAAAAGGAGAACGGGAGCAAGTTGGAGTGAGAAAAATTGGGGACTAAAAGACCAATTCGGGAAGCTCAGCGCCCTCATTTGTCATACGAGGAGCTGTTCCACAAGTCACTCCTGGCAGTTCCAGTTCAAGTGATTTGAATGCTATACCCAGGCTTTTCCCCTGGAGAAACAATGTGGAAACACACAGGGCTGAAGGATTGAAAACATGGGGACGGAATGAGTGAAATTAATCAATGGAAATATGGAAGGTGGCATTTGAAACGGCTGGTTGGAAGTAAAACTCGCAGGGCGGCTTCCTCAGCTATTAATATTGCACGGGATTGGAAACTTGCTGGTTACCCCGTAACCAGACACTGTTTTGCTCCCAGGTTAGCAAAACACACCTGCACTGACTCCCGTCCGGGTGATTGTAAGCTAAGCAGGGAAGCTGTACAAGGACTTTAAAATGTTCCAAGAGAGTCAAGTCGCGGTGAAGATAATTAGACCGGACTGGATTAGATTGATGGAGGTAAACGAGAGGCGGAGAGCGGCGGATTGGAAATTCCTGCTCTCTTCTCCGTACGACGATACCGTAGATTGCTTTCAGGATATTAAATAAGAGAAGAGGAAACTAAAGTGGTTGCGGCTCATAGGAAGGAAATGTCGGAATGAGCGGGGGATATTTAACTTTTGCGAGATTTGATTTCGGCTTCGAACCATTGAATTATGTAGTGAATGCTAAAGCTTTGGTTTCGTACTTACGCCAAAGGTGAATTAAAGAGATGCGATTATCCAAACTCCTGTTGCCTAAAAGTTCGGTAAAAATGGAATGGGACTCGAAACAGGAACGAGTTTTCTGCTCACACAATCATTGTTACTTCCTGTTTGCAAAACACTTCACTCGAGAGCTCTCCTCTTCCTCTGTAAAAGGTTGCCTAAATTTTAATCACAGGCAACCTTTGTGAGGGATTTCAAACCAGGCTCTCCTGTCCATTATTCACCGTGAGCACTAGTCGAAGAACAAGTACAAACGATTACTCCATCCGCGCCAAATCCGATGACGGTCTTATCCAACGGATACAACTATTTTAATTGTGTTTTTATCCCACTTTGTCTTTCGCACAAGAGGGAAACCGGACAAAGGATAACGTTTTCTCAAAACTTTTCAGCTCCCAGTCCTCCAGTGCTGGTTTTCATCATGACTCTCACTACACAGGATTCATCTACTCCGCCTCTCCGAGATGGAAGCGAAATGGCTTGCAAAAGGAAGAGAATGTGGGCCGGGGAAGCCGTTTGCGAACGTTAGCGTATTGAAAGAAAAGACAAGACACACTTTGCGGGCACATAGAGGAAACGCTTTAGAAGAAATGGGTAAAAATAATGCGGTGGTACAAAGGAAACGGTAAAACAGCCCAAATTCCCCGACAAATGAGCAAGTAAATGTATGCACTGTTTTGGATGAAATAGCACAAATTTCAGGCGCAACACCAGCAGAAATATGTAGATTATGCGAAATTCCCTCAATGGCACACCACCAACAAGTCGGAATGCGCTCACTTGGCTCCGTCAGCGAAGAAAGTTGGACTGCGACTGACGAGCTGGTTGGAAAACTTAGTGCAGTAGAGAAGAGGGGGAGAGAAGGGAAGGTTCCAAGTGTACTTCCTTCAGCCCGTGGGGCTGATTCTCACCGTGCCGAGAACTCAGCCCAAGCCTTTGCCTCATGGAGAAGGGCGAATGGCTACTGCCGGGACAAGCTTGGAGTTGGGAGAAAGCACCGCTAAGCACTCCCGCTACAAGTAACTTCTATTCACTAAAGAGAAAGGCGAGACAAGTTCTCAAAGACAGTGAGCAGCAAAGGTGAATCTAACGGTACTGACAATGATCAAGGTGATGCAACGTGTAGGGTGTCGGAAACCAAGTACATGTTCGGAAGAGACGGGTTGAGGTGGCAAAAGCAAAATCGCACTTTTACATATGCATGAGGACTGTGAGCTACAAGTTTTAAATATTTTCCTCCGAAACCATGGCAAGAGAGGACACGGAAGGATCTTTGACATGCCATGGAAACTTTGCGGATTCTAATATGACTATGAATGCGGTGACAGCTCATAATGATCGTATATCGTTACACAAGACCGCGAATAGGTCACTCTACCAAATTTGAAAGCTGATAAGAGAGCTGACTCAGGACAAAATGACGCTGATGCGGAGGAAGGCTTGGAAAGCAAGCTGAAATCTAACCCAAGCTCCTTCAACTGGTCGGACACAAGTGGCAGCGGCCAGATTGAATTACGGTAAAGAAAGGCACTAAGAGGTGCTGAGGGACGATCAAGAACTGTGAGAGGGGATGATCTAAGAACAGAGCTTGTGGAATGAACGACTTTTCTATGATGATGATAATAAAAACCGTGATTTTATTCACCACTCGACAGCATCTCAGTTCCATCCAGTCGGTAGTTAGCTGGTTTAAATTTTTTCCAACCCTTCCGGCCCTACTTCCAATGCGTTTAAGGACAGATAACGGGAGTGGAGCGCAACACGTATGTGTACTTGGGGCCGTCTGGAGCGAAGAGTAACGGAGGAATTGCGCAAGGCGTGAGGAATGAGAAGGAGCAGAGAGAGAGAGAGATTGAAGAACGGTGGCGAAACGCAATATAAAAATGGAACGGAAGAAGAAAAGCAGAGCGAAGATGGCGAAACGGTGGAGGGATCAAAATAGTTAAATCATTATTGAATAATGAAGAAGGAAAGGCCGGAGGGAAAGGACTGCAATTACATGCTCAAAAATTCACCAGCTTGCGCAACAACAAGGCTTTTTCAACAACTCACAAAGCCTACAAGTGCTCCTGAAGAACAAAGGAGGACGTACTGTCAGCGTCGGCTTCCGCGTCTGCAAAGCTCTCAAACGTTGCAAATACTAGGTCATGGTTAAGCAGAAATTCAGCAAGGCATGCGAAACCTGTGTACATATACCATCATCAAGTTCTCTCCTTCCCTATGGAAGTTGGAGAAGGGTTCTCCGAGAACATGTTCCACGTCAAGAATTCCTTGCTCTGCTCTTGATTTAGAAGAGGGGGGGGAGAGACGAAGGAGAAGTACAGAGTAGAAAAACTTGGTTCGTCAACTTTAACTGGAATTGTTTAGGTTTCCAGGCAAAGACACAACATGGGAAGGGGCCGACAGGAAATAAAGTGCTGTGCGAGAAGAGGTTACAGAAAATATGAACTTTAATAAAACAAATGGCGACTTTTGTTTCACACCACGGTGTCACATTTACTACAGGATCGGCAGAGCATGGGACTATAACTGGAGCGACTGGTGTTAGGACACAGGCTTGGCTTAAAGATTGCTGAATAGAGTAATTTCCGAGTGTGAAACTGCCAAGCGTTTGGCTGCATATTAGTCGGCCATAAATTTATGAGATGATAGATATTTTGCCCTGTAACGGATAGCAGTAAGCGATAAGAGGCAGGGGATTTGCTCTTTGGTTTTGCTGACTAAGGTGGTATGTGGCATTGCTGCGTGAATTGGGAAAGTAGGAGAGACAGGAGAATCTGTTAGAGGGCCATGGTGTGGTCGGCGTAACGCGAGATGCGAGTTGGAGAAATATGGCGCGGGCACACATTAAAAGTAATTTGATAGCGGAACGTCTCGTTGGAATAAGTTATGCCATTGTTTATTGAATGGAACATATGAATATTTGTGTTTGTTTTCCAGGCGAGAACCAGAAAGGAAATCCTTCAAAGACTCTCTGTTCGCCAAAGTTCCGCAAGTAGGTTAAATGGATCTTCTGCCTCCCCATCTTTAGCACTCTGGACGGATCTTGTGGAAGGTGCGGAACAAGTCCCTTCAACAATCCAAGCCGCCTTCCGTACCTCCGCCTGATGATGATGGACAACTATCCAAGTCGAAGGCTGCGGAGACGGCGTGCGTGTAAATGGATAGCTTGGAGGAGAAAGTGTTATGTGCTGAGTGAATTTAATGGACCGTGGTATAATTGGATGGTAATAGAATCAATTATATTATTATCCGAAGGATGAAGTACACGTGTAAGTTTAAAAACCCTAGGGAACAATCCACCAGTAGGCCATAGCCCGAGAAGAAGCAAAGGAGAGATGGGAGAGAGAGAGAGAGAGAGAGAGACTGAAGGAAGTATTATTATTGTGCGCGAGCAATAGATTTTCATTTGCCACAGCACATAGCCCGTAGGCCAATTAAAGGAAGACGGAACTGGAAAGTTGTGATGTTGTTCGCAACAAATTGCTCAAACCATTCCTGGAAGACAATGAATGGAACTGAAAGGGAGAGGCAGAACCCATTTTCACAAAGACTGCGAACCTCACGTCCCGCTAACGCTCCTGGAAGGAGGGAATGAATTTGCTTATTCTCTTAAATATACGGCTCAATTCCGCGCTGAAACTGCCGTTCGGGAGGAATGATGAAAAGAGTCTATGGATTCCCTAGGAGGAAATAAGCTTCACCACTGATTTCAAGACAAGAGACAGAGAGACAGAAGAAAGTTGTCGGCTGGATGGTCGGATCTGATCGCGGATAAACTCTGGGGAACACGACTCACGGAGCAAGGGCAAACACAAGAGGATTTTCCAGAGATTTAGTGGGCAGTTAATGTTGTGCGGTCCGGCGGAATCAGAGACGAAACTGTAATTTGGTCGAGGAGGTCAAAATGAAGAGCTAAATGGGTCTACAAGCATGGTGACACGATCCATCGCACTCCTTCTCGCTCCTACTGTGGTATAACTGCTACGCCGGATGGCTGACGGCAAAACCAGCCGGCCAGGATCAAGTAACTACACGAACCTCGGATAAAAACACAATAAGAGGAGAGAAAGATGAGAGAAATTAAGATTTGAACCCGTACACTCGGGAAGATGGATCGCGAGCATTTGTAATTAAATGGGGGTAAACGGTGTCGTACCTATGTACGAGAGCCGTGTACCAGAAAACAACTTGAGGAAAGAGGATTGTTGCCAGCAAAGCTGTTCATCCACCAAGGTTTAACAGGGAGACTTGGAGGCGGAGTGTGTGGCAAGCTAGAGCTGGAGCGAGAGAAAGATGACTTTTGTACAGAATGCAATATATAGATTAGACCACTTACTCAACAAAATAACTGCGTAAACCACCACTGTGACTAATATGACCGGCACACGGTGAAGCATGGAAATATGAGGATACGCGGTTTCGCAAATTTCATCCTGTAAATCTTCAGATTGGAATGAAGTGGGAATTAATTTGATGCTGAGACGGGTGGTTGCTGGTGCGGGGATTTTATGAGCGGAAACACACAAGTCTGTATTAGTTATGGGGGTTGAGGCTCTCAGCTTGGTAGCCCCAAATGTGAAGTGGGTACATAAATACGACGGTCACATCGTCATCCAGCCATTCAGCCCTCGGTGCAATACTCTTTGGCTCATGGAACATTCCAGAGTATTTATCGCCTACGATGATGGGGAGCTTGAAACGTTGTTGTTGTGACTTACAGTCTGTAGAGAGCTGGCAGCAACACTTGTTCGAATGTTACACTGGTGAAAATTTCTAAAAAGCAAATGACACCCTTTCATGTCCCTAATAATTCTGAGTCATAAGTGCATTTCCAAGGAACTGATAAGCCCCGACGGACTTGAGATGGGTATGGGTTTGCACACTATCACGGATCTGTCGATAAGGGTGAGGAACTTTTAGGAACGGATCGAGAGATGGAGAGCGAGGGCAAAACGTTACGTAAGATGATGAAATTACTGGATGGGAAACAAGGGGAAGTGGACCATTGGAATAGAAGAAGATGAAAGATTTGTGAAGATTTCTCAGACTTGTGTATGGTAATACGGTGGTACGACAAGCAGTATGCGTTTCGTGTGTATGTTTTTGACATGTGAAATGTGGCAGATTACTCCGCTTCTTCAGAAGGTGAGGGAGCAAGGGTTGCCTACGGAGAGAGATGAAAGAAATGCGTGTTCTGATGCACGGAACGGCAGTTAAAGGACTGTAAAAATGGTAATATTGGTCCTGAACCCAGTCGTGTAGAGAGAAGAAAAAGAAAAACTGGAGAATTCCTACAGCCCTCCTGCTCCTCCAAATCTTTGTTCAGTTGGCATGCAATGAGTTCCGAAGTTCGGGCAAATATTGGATGACTGCTCTGGCATGTAATCTGTGTACTCACTGAGCGAGAGGGATGGCATGATTGTGGCGGCCGGGTTGCTCCTGCGATTAGAAACGTACCTACAGGAGAATTGTTTGAAAGAAGATGAGAAGTCACCAGAAACTATTATAAGCTTCAACTCTCAGATGCCTGTTTGATTTCAAGCCTTATCTCCCTGCCTAATACCCTGTCGGAAGACGCGATTAGGTCTACTTCAAAATCGCGGAGAGGACGTTGTTGTCGTCGTAGACGACGACATCGGCCACGACTACGACAACGACGACTACTCGTCAGTCAATTCCCAGCCGGGATTACCCGGTCGGGAGAAAATCATAAGCAGGCTGCAACTGCCGTACACAAGTTGAGAAGAGGAAGAATCCGCGTACTTGACTACTTGCGGTTGCATTAATTCCTGGAGGCTGGGTCTTTGTGGTGGGATTGCGGATTTACGATACCGTTGAAGAGGACGGCTGCCGGAGGCTGGAGAAACTTGCCATCGCACTCCAACAGGGAGTACAAGCCAAGCTTACGACCAGGAGCCTACAACCTTTGTTTGCTGGAGAGAGGGAAGCGGAAAATGTTTAAGGAGTGGGTAAATAATATTTTTCTCAGTTCCTCAAAATGAGACTTTTACTTTACAACAAAGTTACACCAAAGTACTAAAAGGGTAATCTTAGCCGAGAAAAGTATACAGTCAAGTAACAGAGTCACACTTGCGAAAACACATGAGCGAAGAGTTTTGAAAAACTGTGAGAAAACAGAGTTTTCCAACTGCTCCCCGAAAAACTGCCAAGGGCAACAATGGCATTAGGCAAGACCTACAACTACTTCCTTCCTAGGAACTCCGTCTTGGAATGTGCTCGCAAAAGCTGAAAATGGCAATCCACCCAACCAACCCACGATTTAGGAGGTCCGCTTCATCATACTAAAATGAAATACAACTTTTACACACACACACACACAGAAAGAGAAAGAGGCTTGACCCGCTGTCCTGGACTTGAGCTTGTCAAAAGACTTTATAACCCTACTTACTATAGCTAATCAGTGGCAGTTGTCCGACTCACTGAGACTTGCAGGCCTTTCTTAGACTTGGAATCTCGGTCGACGTTTACTTATGTATGATCGATCCGATTCACATGTCATCGACAAAGCGGCTCAAGCAGGATTAATGATGTGGACCAGAAGCATGTTTTCGCAAGTAAATTTTATGGCACAACTCTCTGCAAATTAATTTCCAGCCCGGCTTCCTCCCTCCGTTTCTTTCCCTTTTAGCAATCACCGCCATTCTTTTAAAGCCTCATCAGACCAGAGAGTGAGCATGAGGGCTGGGGAAAAAGTTGGTAATTGGAATGGAATCAGATCAGAATATCAAATGACATACATCAACAAGTTCTAATGAGGCGGCGGCTGCCTCTGAAGGAACGGACCACGAAACGATAAGTCCCACATATACACTCCATCCAAACCGACAATTCTCCTCAATGATAAGAGCCAATCGTGAGAAAGGCATGAGTTTTCCAAACTCGTTGAATATATTGTAATTGCACGGCTTGAAAGCTCCACAAGGCTGGCGTAACACTCGGAAAAGATGTTAATGTAACCTAGAAAAGTTTAGATAAGAATAAGATTGTATTACCAACCCTGATGGTGTGATGACGCTTGTTCTTGATTATTAGGCGCTGGTTGATCAACTGCCTGTGATTGACATGCTGACGAATAGAAGTGGAGAGATAAAGGCGGAGATGATTCTCTTAGAGTCAATGTGCTCTGCTCCACGACAGCAAATGACTGTTGGACAAGCGTTATCTGCGTTGGAAACGAGATCGGGATTTCGTTCCGGATTTCGCACACACCCGTAAACCATTTGAGTTATGGCTGGGTTTAAACAGATTATGCGGATTACGAATCCGGAAAATGCATGACTAAGAGGATTGCAGCATCTGGTCATCTGTTATACGTACTATGACGCTATGACAGGATGCGCACAGGGATAAAAACAGATGGAATCTCTTTTCGTCCATTTCAGCTAATATATGTTCCTACGCCACTGACCCATGTCCTTCTCCAGTCCCAGTCCTGGCTTCAGCTCTCTCAGTAGCTCATCTGGATTTCACACCCTCCCTCCTCCATGCTCTGGAATTGGAATCAGCACTGGATATGGGCATGTCGAATGCCTTTTTCTATTTGGTATCGGCAAAAGAGGGATTTGGAGAAAAAGTAAAGGGAGAGACAGAGAGGAGAAAATGAATATTTTATGAATTGTTATTCCAAGTAGAAGTGGGTGCTTGACTCGTAGTAGTATTCCTTCAGCTGTTGTGCTTACTGGGTTGGCTGGTGCGGAAACCCATTTTAGTGATTGTTTGTCTACAGGAGCTGTACTGCAGTTGTTGTGACGTATCCAAAGCAGGATAAATGGGTTAAGGTTATGGTAAAGGAATTGTACGGCAGAGATGTTGATGAGAGAAGATGGGAAGATGAGAGTGGCTAATGGAACTTGTAAGTATTTTGATGGAACTCGGTAAAGGTTATTTGTAGGATACATTAAGACGAGAACAGACCAGATAGTCCTCTTCTTGATGGGCTGTTTAAGTTGTTGTGGTAGCATTAATGCTGTAGAAAATACTAAGAGATGAATTGTATGCGATTTAGAGAGAATGGAGCCTGATAAAAGTTTCCAGATTCTGCCGGCTCTTTCCCATGTAAAAGTCTCTTTTGGGGGGAATCCTGTAATTGAGTCTACCATACTGAATACTGACGGATATGAGTTGCACTGCATCAACAAATATTCAGCGACAACCGTCATCTCCGTCTCTGACACCATGTTTCCATTTCAGTAGACCAAACAGCACCATTCTCTCATCCCAAGCTCAAGAAAGATCGGAAGTCAGCTCCACAAGCGTTACTGCTGATCAAAACTCTTGCTTGAATGACTATTGTATAGACATCGCTCGCGTTAAGTGGATGTACGAGGGTTGTCTGAAAAGTGTTGAGACACTCAGCTGTTTCGCAACGCACAGCTATGATTCATAGCTCATTCGAAAGAGCAACTCTTAAAACCTTAGGAAATCAAAACTTGACAGAGATTTAGCCGCTGGATTCGCTTCTGGAACGAAACGGCTGGAACCCCTGAAAATAAGAGTTTGAGTGTCCAGTCGGTCTTATATTCACGATAGCTGAGCCATTCCTGGAGGTTGGAGAATGGAATAAAAGCGCTGGTAGTCAAGCCTGGGACCTAGGTTCAATTCTGGAAAAGCTCGAACCAAAGTTTCAAAATTTTGATTGTGTAAGCCTGCGTCTAAGCTCGCACGGCAGTAGGGCCAATTGAAGGAATT
>VRMD01002079.1:0-14357 GCA_009872375.1 Sminthurides bifidus | reverse complement strand
CCTCTCACGAGAGTTCTCCTCCGCAAGTATGTTCACCCTTAAAGGGCTCCCAACCCTGACACGATAAGTTGGACATACTGTATTCTTGTCTCATCAGTTAAGATAAATAAACTTTCTGGGTTTCGGCCCCATACAAAGTGCAATGCAGAGAGTCTTCTGACCCTCGAAGTATCAACAGTACCCCAGAATAGTCACCGGCTAGCAAAATGTATGGTGTATGAGGTTTCCTTTACTTTGGTCAAAATTTTGTTATTCACCCCAAAAAGTTGTCAGACAGCATCAGTCCGTAAGATTTTTGCATTCCGGCAGACAAACGTTTTATCACGCACGGGGCTGAAAGCAAGAGAAAGAATGGAGCAATTAAGACAGCCATTGCAGATCGGAGCAACATAAAACACTGAATTTCTGCCCGCTTCTGGCATGTAGTGAATGCATAAAAATAGACAGCAATTGTGAAATGAGAGCTGTCAAGATACCAGGAATGAAACACACGAAAGTATGTTACGTCACAGAATTTAGCTTCCGTCGCACAAGCCACCTCGCGGACCCATTTATCTCTGTCCTGTCCTGTGACAAAGAATTCGCACCGTATTTGCAAAAGTTGTGGGCAAAAGCTGACGCTGAGACAGCCTAGTCTTATGAGAAAAATCTCGCCGTCTGAGAGAAACGGCTCCACTTTCCACCTTGTTTCTCCTTCAGTGTGCTAATTACAACTTGTTCAGCATTCCCAGCTTACCCACCTGCATCCCTGGCAGGAGGGGAAGGTTTCGCATGATACTGTATCTGCTTCTATGAGGACATAATTCAGTCAGTCCTGCGGTCTCACAACTTTGCCCCTGAGCAAAACAGTACTGTAATGTGACAATGATGCATTGCCGGTTCCTCGTTTTAAGCTCGGTGTTAGAAGCAACTTGTGCGTTTCGTCCTTTCGAGAAAATACTTACAGGGCGATGTGCTAGACTTTTCGCGTGTTTGTATCTTGTACATAGAGTAAGCTCCTTTATCTAGTTACGTTTCACACAAGCAATGGGTAGATCTTTGTTGCATTAGTAGCTTTACTTTCCTCCGTGTGCATGCAGATAATATGTCGTAAGCATCTCGGATACGGAAAGAGCCTGCAGGCCGGGAAGGAAAAGGTGTTCTTTGAGCCATATTTCACTCCGCCGAAGGGGAGGTTAACCTGATGTAAAAACTTATAGAGACTTGCTAACTGTCGGACGTTAATTGTAAAAAGTTTCACCAATCTTTTCCAACCGTCTAGAGCAGCTGCCGCGATGAAAGAAAGGTACAAGAGAGTCAAATTTCCGCTTTGTTTTTATGCGCCAGACTGTGTGCTTTCTCCATAAGCTTGGGCCTAGGCAGGCAAGGGCAAAACTGATGTTGCTGCTGCTGTCCGACCACTTGGCCACGGTGCGATGCACTTCTTCCGGAGTTTGTTCGCTGTCAAGAAAAATTTGGTCAAGAAGAAGATAGGCTTGCTTCATACTATGTTCTCCCCTACTGTTATCAAGTTTCGTTGAAGTTGTTGTAGTCATTGGATAGGCAGACACTCATCGACCCTTCATATTAAAAGGTAAGGTTTATAAAGTGTGAGTGGACTCTTGAAGATGATGAACAGCCTTACCTTTCCTGTGGCCTTGACCGATGAGATGGAAGCCTGGATTTGCTCTTTTGTTTACTTACGTCACGGAGTTTGGCTGGCATTCGCGCTTTTCATTCACCAGCCAGCATATTAGTCATCGCTCATCTTCATTTCATTTTCATAAGCGTTTCCGTCCCAGTACCATGACAGAGCATCATTTTTGGTTGAACTTCACGCTGCTTTTCGTCAGAGGCAGGAGCTGTCGCTTGTCAGTTCTGGTTCCTGGTCATGGAAATTGCCCATGAAGGAGAGTTAATGCGGGAACTTGTTAAAATCCGTCAATGTCGGCAATGGTTCTTCTTCAAGAAACACTCAATTAAGCTGTAAGTAGAAGTAAAAGCTAAGTTTCAATCTCTTGAGAGGGAACTGTCTACTCAGTGGCTACCAGCTCTGCTTACACGGGTTTTAGCACAGAGGACGGTGAAAACAGCCCTCCTACGTACTTGACTTGTAGCGGAAGCAGACAGGGAAAGTTGTGGGCGGTAGAATGGATGGAGGAACAGAACGATTTCCCATGCCTAGTATGTATTGAGTGACATGGCGTAACCTTACTCAAGCGTAGAATCCAGCAGGTATCGTAGCACAGCTTATGCACGGCAAATGTACGGGAAACCTGTGTGTCTGTGACTAACCTAACCAGCGTTCTTCTTGTCGTTGGCCCACTCGTACGGAAACTAGGAAGGGAAAGCTGCAACGGTGAAAGGAGAAGGCCAAATACAAGAGTATGTAGAGCAAGTGTGGAATTTCACCCTTGCGTCTGGTATCGTATCAGCTTCATCCATCCGAATCTGACGTTCCTTCGTGCATATCTCTGGTATTACCCGGAAAGCGAGGAAAGCATTCGAGACCCGGAGAGAGGTTGTTCCCTTATACACACAGTGAGAAGGAGAACAGATCATCACGACTAGTTTCAGCATAACTCATCTACGGACGGAACGTAGCCTGCCTCGATTCCGCGAATTTATGCTGCATATTACCTAATATTATTTTTCCATCGTTCGATCCTCGAGTTCTGGACTTTTTCTCGGAGACATGCATGGAGCAAACCTGCCTTCTCACATTCCCAGCAAGAGAAGCGCAGACAGGAACTTGCAATTGTGAAGCGGATCTACACTTAAAAATCCAGTTTCGCTTCCGTCCAGTGCTTTTTCATCCAGCTATAATTGCTTTCATAAAAAGTTGATGACCACAAAATAACGAGGGAGCTCGTAACAAGCTGAGCGGCTTCCCGGCTCCCAAGAATTGTTTACCTCGTTTCTCATGTTCTTTCTCCACCATAACGAGAAGTGTTACCGCAGAATTATGGCCCCATAAAGGGCTTTATATCATCAGACTAAAGCAAGTATAAAAGCGAGCCTCTCATGATCACCTGTGAGGTTTCGCAAAAATGGAAACTCATCATCAGATTTATCTTGACTCCATTGGCAAAGTTGCTATTGAGTCATTCAGGGGATAATTCACCGGCTCTTGAGCCAATCCACTGATACTGATTCTTCCTGCACTGTCTTACTCTAATGAACCTTTGGTTTTTGCAAGTCAGCAGTAGCACACGGAAAGCTCCCTGCCAAATTACATGGGGAGACGAAAGAGTGAGATGGAGAGAAGTGCTGAGCCGCGGACTCAAGCCCACTCATGACTCCTTGCTCGTGTGCAAGTCTAGTTTCTAAAGCTAATTTTAGTTCCAGGTAATTATGGTCATCAATTTTTATCCCAACTGCCAAATATCTTTAGCCTGCACCTTCGCCCTGTTCGCGGAACCCATTACAGCTCTGTATCAGACCTCTGTATCACAGATCCTATTAGCTAATACAATTTACTGCTGGCCAGGAGGAAGACTGACAAACCACTCTGGAAATGGAGCTTTTCCCAGGTCGGGCAACATTCGTCCCTCACACCTGGCCTTTGTTCTCCTCTTACGATGCTCTGGTTAAGTGAATTCCCGAGGAATTACAGAACTTGTTAACAAGTTCCGTTCCTTCCCTCCCATCCTACAACGACAAGAGTAACGACACCGACCGACCGACCAACCACCACTTGAGCAACCAAGACTTGTACGCATAAACGAAACCGGAAGTGGTAATTTTCTGCCCGCCTGGTCAGCAATAGCCGTCCTTATGTAAATTACAGCTGATGGGAACGCAAGCCGGAGGAATTGCGAGCTACCTACGACCTCACTCCTTCTTCACCGGCACTAATGCAATGTAAATTAAACTGGGAAAGGGGTCCAGGTGGACTAACAAAGCGTGTCAACACATGTACATGGCAACGTACAATAGGAGCATACGGTCGTTCCAGTTCCCCACAGGACATTTTCCTTTTTATTTTCTCTCCTCACAGAGTCAGTCAATATCATGCATGTAAACATGAGTCGGAGAATTCGCGAAAGGACGGACCGACCACCCGCACCTTATCAATAACCCGGGAGTCTTGTGCAACATCCGTTCCTTCTCTCTCTCTCTCGCTCCCTTCAGCAACTTGGAAGAAAAATCCTTTAGAATCCTTTAGTCACCTCATGTGCACACTAGGAGCAGTTCTTGATGCTTGATCCTCCATTGGTGGCACGCTGACTGGTGTAGTGTGGCAGTCTCTGTTGAAACCAAGGCAGGACTTCACACGTGTGACTCAAAAGATTCAGCTGCGAGACAGGAGCAGTACACCGAAGCATACACAAATGTATGGAATTGTGAGCATGAGGGTTAAGGAAATCGTGAGCACCGACTTATGCTGCCGTTTCTCGTCCAGTGCCCGTGTGGCTTTGGCTTTAACTCCCGTTTTTCTTCGGCAAGAGCCACAGGAAGGAGCAGGAAGGCTATCAGGAGCGCAGCAGCAGTAATTACACTGCTGGCTTTACGTACACATGAACCGAAATATAGCAATGTGGTAGTAACTGCCACTCTGACATTGTACCAGCAGAAGAGAGAATTCAATCCTTATTCTCCTTCCTATGCATTTCTCAGTCAGCAGTGAATGTTCCAAGAGGGTTTAGGAAGAAAAGAATGAACAAATGCACGGGCCAAATGGGCTTCTCTCGCTCCTGAAGTGAATCATTCCCGATGTCCTTCCATGCAATTATATTCGAGTTGCATGGGGTGATTCTGATTCAGAATCAGAGCAAGTGTCCCTATCGTGTACAGTGCCAGTGCATCGGCTAACTTGGAACTGCTCCTTGCGCCCTGCAAGTATAGTAAACTGCGTACTCGCGCTCTTCACTAATTCACTTCCCGTTCGCGTATCTCTGACCAAATGCAATGAGCTGTTACTCGTGTACACATCGCAGTCCGTCTTTTAATAATTAGTGTGTCCACCCAAAGATATTATTATAACGATAGTTATTGCATGTCATTACGTTACCATAGTCAGTGCTTGCTCAGTCAGCTCCATCCTTTTCTCACTCCCTTTAAGGACTCGTGACCATCGTCTCCGTACCTCCTTCGTCGTTCAAAAACAAGTAAACAAAGTGTGAACATCATCATCCTTTTTGTGAATACCATGTGTAAATGTAATGTACTATTTGTCTTAATGTGCAAGAAAAGTGAAATGATAAGAGTGAAATGAGATTGATTTACTCAGCAACTGAATCTCCTGCATCATCATCAGCCAATTAATCAGTCAAGTGGATGATTTTTTTCACGCTGCGACTTCCTACTTGTTCATGCAGCCTGCGGTAATGCAACTGGTGCATTAGGGATTGTGTTGGTGAGTTCAACCTATTAAGTTTTACCTATTTCAAAGCTAAATTAAATTATTCGGACCAGTTGGATTTTCAATTACTGTAATGGGTTTGATTGTTTAGGGCTGGGAGAGTGACTTATTTTAAGTTTTTATTTTAAGTTCTTCGAGATGTTTTGAAAGATAGCTTAGTTGAAAAGAAAGGAGGTATGAAAAGGTATTGCGGAAGGAAAATAAAGGACCATGGGCACAGTTATAAGAAAAACTGCCTTTGATTAATAATAATACTTTAAAGAACTGAATTAGAAGTGCTTTGATTGTCCTTTTGGAGTTCAAAAGCTACGAATCATATCTTAAGCCAGTTTAGGTGGTAGGGGTTGATAGGACTGGAGTATTGTTTGTGCATTATTGTGCATGAATAACTTTATTATCGGAACTATATTTCAGATGAGTGGGAAAGGAGCATTTGACGATTACGGCTCAATACAGTGGAAGCACAGAGGAAAAATGATCTCGTTGTTCGACCTAAATGGGTACGTACGCATACCTTTTGAAGATACTCAATTCGATATTTAGAACTTGGAAGAATGAACATGGGATAAAAGAGCTGAAATGGTGGGTATGTGCTTAACGAAGGGATTTTGATTGTTGTTGCAGATGGTTTATGGAAAAAGGATTGCGGTGGAATTGTACTTTATGGAAATTGGAAGTCTGGACCTATTGCAGCTCATAGGACCCTTGTAGTCACAAGTGATATAGTGGTGTATGGAAGCCATGGCTCAGTCATTTAATACAAGGGAAGCGGTTCTTTTGCCGTGAGTGGGTCTTCTCCAAGCTTTGGCACTGCTTGGAGAGTCTTCAGCACCGATGCGAAGAAGACGGTGGTGTTAACCATGGTCGGAATGGAATCCTTATTGTCGGTGGCCCGGGAGCTGGAAAGACTGCACTTTGTTCTGAGATCGTAGAACCTACGTCTGCCCATGGGAAACAGCGAGCATTGAGAAAAAGACTGCTTGCGCATCATTATTGCCAGTCACATGATTCGGATACGTTGTCGTTGCCAGAGTTCATCCGACACCTTGCAGCTCAGTTGGCCGACAGCCCGCTCATTCCTGGGTACCTGGACAAACTAAATGAAATCAATGCAGAGACAGCTTTAGATGAAGCAGCTCATGACCCCGACGCAGCTTTCAAGAAAGTGATCTTGTTTCCGTTGCTGGATATTGAACGTCCTAAGCAGTGTTGCTTTATACTCGTCGACTCCGTAGATGAATCCTATAATACAATTGCCACTCCAAATGGACTAATCAATATAAGTTGCGTGGGAGGAAATAGCAAAACTATTAGTGATTTATTAGGAAGTCATTCGCATCTCTTACCACCTTGGCTGATTTTAGTGTGTACTGCGAGGAAACAGAGCAAGGCCGTCGCGAAAACTTTTACTGGATTTCGAAAAATTAGCTTGGACGACTTGAGGAAATCGCAGGTATGGGCGTCAGTTGGGCGTACGTACCGATAGTGTTACTGTGAGGGAATTATGCAATTCATATAGCTTTTTTTCTACTTTGTAGGTCGTTAAAGATGTGCAACAATACATACTCTCAAGACTTGATCAAGACTACTCTCTACGGCAGCATATAAGTCGTGAGACGGCAGAAATGCTGAATCAGTTACATATTAAAAGTAATGGTTGCTTCCTGTACCTTGAAAAGGTTTTGGATGGAATTTCGGAAAACTTCATCGTGCTTCGTGAAATACGTGAAATACCTGGAACATTATTTGGATTATACTTGTGGCTGTGTCAGAGGTTGTTTACGAAGAAACAGTTCTCCAAAGTTCAGTCCATTTTAAGTATTTTGTTGGCTTCTCGAAAGCCACTGCACGACGAAGAAATTTACTTGTGCATGCAAACTCGAAATACGGCGATGACTAAAGAAGACTTTGCGAAAAGGATGCACGTACTGCGGAGAGTTCTAATTAAATCAAATGATGGCTACCGGATTCTTTTTCATCATAGCTTTGCTGAGTGGCTTTTAGATGTGAAATATTGCACGCAGAAATACCTATGTCAAGTCGCTGAAGGACACTCCATGCTTGCCGTCGCTCTTGCTTCTCAAGCTCCCGAGATCAACCAACCTGGCGTCATTGAGCTTTCGCATCACCTGCTGAGAATGGGCAAGCCAACCTTTGATCAAGGCTTACTACCTGTATTTTTACTTTCGACTGGAGTTAATATTGTAAATGCTGTCTACGACATGACCAACGTCGACGTTAAAGTAGTCAAACTATTGGAGTCATGTGGTGCTATCAAAAAATTGGATCGCGAGCTTCCACCAGCCATTTCCGAAACCGAGGTTAAATCAGAAACCAGAAGGGATCAAGTCAACGGCTCTGATGGATGCTTGTTCGAAGGCGGCGGAGAAGCCCCTTGTGAAGCCAGCGAAGAAGTTACAGCAGCGTCAACTGGAAGTGAAGAAGTTACCGAGCCAGATCCCCTCTTGACACTTGTTGGTGATATTAATCAAGTTGATTACAATCAAAGAACGCCCCTGCATAATGCCGCGAACGAAGGAAATTTAGAGTTAGTTAAATTGTTAGTAGAACGCCATGCTGACCTCGAAGCTGCCGACCGGCATGGAAGGACTCCGTTGAATCTTGCAGCTAGACAGGTATGATAGTCGAAGTTGGGATTCAATTCAAACTGATTTTAAACGAGCCTGCAGCCAAATGTGTCATGCGGAACATATTTTTTCAGGGTCACGAAGCCGTGCTTACTATGATGCTTGGAGCAGGGGCAGATGTCGACCACGCAGATAGCGATGGTTGGACACCCTTAAGATCTGCCGCTTGGGCTGGACATGTAGGAATTGTAGACACACTCTTGACTCAAGGCGCAAAAGTAAGTTGCCAATGGCGGGGTGAAAAAGTTTTTCTCGAGCTATAAATTAAACCCAATACGAATGTAATGCAAATTACAGGTCGATCTTACCGACGGAGACGGGAGAACTGCTTTAAGAGCAGCCGCATGGGGAGGTCATGAGGAAGTTGTCGCTAGTTTGCTTAGAGCTGGAGCTTCGCCCTCTCTAGCTGACAAAGAAGGCAGGACTCCTTTGATTGCAGCTGCATATATGGGACATGCTGATATCGTTGAAAAATTGTTGAATGCGGGCGCAGACGTAAACCATGCTGACTCTGACGGAAGGTAGCGAAAGCTTGCATGCAATTTAATCATGGAATTTTAAGTTTATGAATGTGTATATCACGATATACCCTTCGTTTTTTCCCAGAACTGCATTGTCAGTAGCAGCACTATGTGTTGCCGCCAGTCAAGGGCACCTTAAAGTGGTAACACTTCTTTTGGAACGTCATGCAGCAGTTGACCATAAGGATAGAGGTAAAGTGCATTCAAAATTACATATTTACGTACACCATTAGTCGGAACAACATGTAGCATGGAATACAACTAATTTTAAATTTTGATACTAATCATGCTAGATGGTACGACGCCATTACTGGTGGCTGCATTTGAAGGACACAAGTAAGAATGATTGAAAAAAATTAATTAAAGTAATTCTTAGTTACAATTATAATTTTAGTTTTTTTGATCGTGTTTTGCTTGTAGGGAAGTATGTGAATTGTTATTGGAGTACGAAGCCGACGTTGATGCTGCCGATAAAGCTGGTCGCACACCGTTATGGGCTGCTGCTTCCATGGGCCATGCAGCAGTCGCGGAACTTCTACTGTTTTGGGGTGCATACGTAGACCACATAGATGGTGAAGGCCGTACAGTACTATCAGTGGCAGCTGCTCAGGTAAGTTTGGTCATGACGCTGTTGCTCCGCGCTATCTTTTTGCTGATTGCGGGAGAGTACTTAGGTAGACTTCCTGCTTAAGAACTGTAATAGCGGTATTATATATTTCTTTTACTCATTATTTTAGGGGAATGTCGGAGTGGTCAGATTGCTTTTAGCCCGTGGCTTGGATGAAGGGCATCGCGATCATGGTGGGTGTAAATGAAAATTTCAATGTGGCGTCTGTTTGTGAGGGTCGTTATAATCAATTATTCTAATAGTGTATTCTTTTATGACAGCTGGTTGGACTCCTCTTCATTACGCAGCTTTCGAGGGACATTTTGAAGTTGTAGAAGCTTTGATGGAAGCTGGAGCTCGTGTAAATGATATTGATAATGATGGGAAGCATCCATTACTTTTGGCCGCTCAAGAAGGACATATCCAAGTAGTTGAAACTTTGTTAAACTACCGCGCATGTATCGACCAGCGATCTCATGATGGGAGGACTGCTTTACGCGCTGCAACTTTGGGAGGATTCAAAGATATTGTGCAGGTATGT
Source organism: Sminthurides bifidus (assembly GCA_009872375.1). NCBI lineage: Eukaryota > Metazoa > Arthropoda > Collembola > Symphypleona > Sminthurididae > Sminthurides > Sminthurides bifidus. Next base: position 4,696 of record VRMD01002079.1, on the reverse strand, counting down.
ATTAATAACACAATTCAGTTTTAAGCGTTCAAACGGAAAAACGACGAAAAATCAAGGCAGCATTTACTACTCTTTTCAGCTATTAGCAAGTAGAGGGTCAGACGTTTCCTACCGCGACGCAGATGGAAGAAGCAGTTTGTATTTGTTAGCTTTAGAAAACCGTGTGGCAATGGCACAGTTTCTGATTCGATGCGGTGCTGGAGTTGAAGACCGTGATTTAGAAGGAAGAACTCCTCTTCATGTCAGTGCATGGCAAGGACATGTTGAAATGGTAGAACTGCTAGTGTCTGCTGGCGCTGACGTAAATTCTTGTGATAATGATAGGCGAACTCCGTTACAAAGTGCTAGCTGGCAAGGTCACGCAAGAATTGTACGCTTACTGTGTGAGCGGGGTGTATTAGTGGATCACACTTGTAACCAGGTAAAGTATTAATGTGGTATTAACAAATGTATGCTTGCAAATAGTTTCTAGCACTAACTCTGAATTTTATGATGATAGGGTGCCACTGCATTGTGCATAGCTGCTCAAGAAGGGCACGTTGAATGCGTGAGAGCTTTGTTAGAATGGGGCGCAAATCCTACACACTCAGACCGCTGCGGGCGCACGCCGATCCGTGTAGCATTAAAGAGTGGACATGCATCGGTCTCACGCTTGCTAGAAGAAGCGACTATGGCCAGAAGCAAAACAAGTAAGCTGTACTTTTTGCGAATATTTTTTGTGATTAGGTAGCTCTTGTACCCTTTACTATTCTTCACATAAGCAAGAATGTAGAAAATATATGCTAGTAACAAGTACTGGTTATTGTGGCTATCAAAGGTTTCAGATGCTTGAAATTCGTAGAACTTAAAAATTTTGATATGAGAATAACATAATTTCAGTGCTAATGAACTCCTTAGGACCCTGGGAACGAGGAGAAGGAAAACATACCATCGAAAATCATGCGTCTCAAACCATTCATGGTGGGAATTCACACAATCACAGCAGTCATTCATCGCATGATTCTCCAGCATCTACTCCGGAAGTAGAAAAGCGACATTCTCTCCACTCTGCTAACTCTAGACCGATTCCTAGCAATGGTTATTGTGGCTATCAAAGGTTTCAGATGCTTGAAATTCGTAGAACTTAAAAATTTTGATATGAGAATAACATAATTTCAGTGCTAATGAACTCCTTAGGACCCTGGGAACGAGGGGAAGGAAAACCTACCATCGAAAATCATGCGTCCCAAACCATTCATGGTGTGAATTCACACAATCACAGCAGTCATTCATCGCATGATTCTCCAGCATCTACTCCGGAAGTAGAAAAGCGACATTCTCTCCACTCTGCTAACTCTAGACCGATTCCTAGCAAGACCAATATCAATAGTAATTCTGGTGTAGCAGCAATCAACAATTCGCTTTCGGAAGCAAAACTTGGTATCGCAAACCCTTCAGATCAAAGAAAAAGTTCTCCATTATCGTTCACGCAGCAAGTGCAACAGTTTTCAAGGTCGAAAGGTCGAGCAGGTAGCCGACTCATGTCTCCGAATGAGCCTCAAAGTCCGATTTATGTTTCTCCTCCGCAGTCCCCTTCAAGTGATAGTATCAATGATGAACGTACAAGTCCGTGTAATGCGCAATATTCGCACGAAAATACCACTGCTTCTTTGAATAGTCGTAATCCTGGAGTAGCACAATTTCTACGAAGTCATCAGGCCAGTAATGCCCTGGAAGCAAACGAATCAGACAGATCGCCATTCGCATTCACAAGGGTGAGTAAGCCTAAAACTTAGAAACATTTTAACCCCAGAAAAATTTTCCATTCAACAAAAGATTGCTCATTCCTATCACAGGATTCGCACATGAAAATAATTCTCGGCTCATCAAATGACAGCAATCAGTGGAACAAACCTAAAAAGAACGGACTCAACATCGTTCCTAACAGTGGAATAAGTAGTGCTACGAATGCAATTCGAAGTGGACTTAACGCTCTCAAAGCTGGTGTATTAGAAGCAACAGGAGCCCGGAAAGCTCAGCAGGAAGATTCTATATTAGTGTCGGCTGCATCAATGGCTGTGCCGAATTTAGTGCATTCAAAACCTTCGAAGACCAGTAGTGGAAATGTAACCAATAATGGTCCTAGCGCTTGGAAGAAAGAAACTCCTTTATAATACTAGAGCAAGTTAAGTCTGCAATTGCATGTCTAAGGGGTGTCAGCAATAATTACATCAATCAAAGAGTACACAGTTACCAGACCTGAAAGCCACTACGAAATCGGCTTTTGGATCATTTAGTTTTGCAAATTGCTCATAACTTTTTAAGCTTAAATTACTAAAGTATTAACTAACACTTGAAGCTGAAACTTAGGTAGCGACAAAGCAAGCTCATGTCCAGTCATAGGAACTTGGTTCAGACAGAAAGGAAAGTGTAATCAGTATTGTTACTGTAGTAGGTATAGCTGATATTATTTTATGTGCCAAGTGGGAAATAGAATACTTATGAGGAAACAGAAAGCTCCAGCTAATGAAAATAATTCTTTTTAAGAAATCGTTTTTATTGTCTAAATTGTGTAGCCTATGCTGGAAATCGCGATAGTTATTGTTTCTCCTTACCGTCAGTGTTGTAAATTCTTGTTCTTTAAACCTTTACATTACGCACAAGCTAAAGATAGGGGTTACACCTTTTTTGTACTGAATTATTTGCGTTCTCAAGCTTACGGTGGAGATTAGTGGGCTTAAGTTATGTTAGTTCTTTTGCGGCTAGCTCACGAAGTAACTGAAGGCATTCGTTTCTACTGTAGGCATGAATGGCAATGAGTACTGCGAGTCACAAGATGCAGAAGCTGGAAGATGCTTCAGAGATTACTTATCTAGAGTTAGGAGTTTGATTGATTTTTCTCAAAGACTACAAAGACGTGGGAATTACTTTATGAGCAAGGTTATCCTTTGATATACTCTTGAATCAACTTATTTGTTATTTATGTTTTAGTAGTCCGAGCTTGCTGAAAAAAGCAATACCAAAATTACAATTACAAGGAATGCATAGCTGACGAGTTTAAGTACCAACGAGTGGTAGTTCTTTTGAAAACAGTGATTGTGAGCTGAATGTAAGTAGCCCATACCATTATGAGCAATTGTGTACGGTAGCTTTTCATTCGCTTCAAGATCTTGATATTAATTGAATGTGTGTTGGAGATAAGTGCGATTCAGCATTTTATCTTATAGTATGTGTTTGCCGGTCTAATATGCCTGCTTTGCTTTAATCCAAGTCATAAGCAGCTAAATATTTTTTCTATTTAGCCTTACGACACTGCATACTTTAAATTTGATTTGAATGAGCAAGCTTGCAACTTGCCTCTATTGATTGCTCGTTTCTTTTGGCTACGTAGCACAAGTTTTCCATTTTTCTCAGCGATCTTAACACTAGTCATTTGCAATGAAAGGTACGAATATTTGGCAGTGATGTGTATCCTATTATTCTTGAGTGCATACCATGACCCCTGTAGCACTGCGGTTAAATGAAATCGAAATAGTTGAGAATAAGACTCACTTATCTTGTCCTCTAATAATTAGTCATTCGTTGACTTATAAGCCACAAGTGTCACACTATGGAGTTTTTTAAAAATCCTAATTATTCGTTTCCAAGATTTACTGAAGATGTGTATACGCTGTAAAACTATAGTGTTAATTCTGAATTCGCTTTGGCAGAGCCTGTATCATAATCCGATCAATATAGCACGTACTGAAAGCTATTCTCTAGTATTGCAGTAGTAATTTAAGGTTCATAATTAGCAAAATCGTTTCTGTCCAGTGTGTAGTGTGACAACCTACCAGTCGCTTTCATCTATCTCCTTGTCTACCTTGCTCCAGTACAAACTGTAATGCTGACGAATCTAATACACATAAGATATACATAGTAATGGCTATACTGATACGATCTGGTTTGATTTGACGGATGAAGTTTGCTTTTGGTATGTTGCTAAGGTTGAATATGGCCACTGAATTTGTGATTTCCATGTTTACGCTTCTGCTGCTAACGACGTATTAGTTAATAATCGTTTCGTTGCACTCATTGCAATGTCCTGGTGGGTGAGTATGGTCTAATCTTACAGTATCAGGAGACACTACTCGTAAATTAAATAAATATATATTTACAATTATACTTAAAAAGCTGCCTCTTGGGTTTTATTGTAATCGCAGTCAATGCTGATTAGTTTTCTGATCTCTGTTAGCTATAAAAAGTATGAATGATGTCGCTACAAGTGGATGCGCTGTAAGAATTCGATATTGTTTTAATAAAAGGCCATAATTTGAATTAAAACTTGAATTTTTATGAAGCTGTGAAGAAGCTTACCCAGCAATTAATGAGCTTGGTAAACTCCAAAGAAACGTTGAAGGCATCAAATAAAAACAACCATGGCTTTGACGAATTTTGACATTTGGATATACGGGGACATCAATGACTGAAAACATATTTGGCGCGAGGTTTGACATGCCCGTACGATATCTATACGTGATCCTTTCAACGTAAATATGATACTTTTTGTGCCTAAGTGATTGAACCTGCAACCATAATTTAGTATACCTAAAGATACTGGGCTGCATTATACCGCGCGAGTACATAAAATATATGCCATGAAATGAAATGCATTTTAAAAACTCCAATATAAACCCGTAGTGCTTTTCTTCAATCTTTTTAATCCAGTAATGTGTGT
>VRMD01002078.1:0-14358 GCA_009872375.1 Sminthurides bifidus | reverse complement strand
TTTAGGACAGAGCAGATGTCACAAAAAAAAGAGAATGAGCAGTGAATGAATGTTCTTGAGACCAGAGAACGAGGGCAGGATTCGCAATATTTAATTCAAAATTTCGCTATTCTTAATTCGAGTTTGGATCGTAAATCTTAACTAGTTTTTATATGTCAACATTAAAGTTCCCTTTAAAAGCTGTGCTACGGATTCATCATTCGAAATCTTACGCTTTTACGGTACTATTTAGAGGTCGAGCAACAAGAATCATAGCATAGATGAAAGTAATTAAGAATACACTCCCAGCCAAGCAAGACATTAGTATGCTAATGTTTATGATCTCACAATCGGGGCAATGAACTTGGCATAATCCCGGTACAGTCATTTCCATCGAGTGCAATGACAATTCCATATTGTTGTAGCAAACACAAGTCGCATTTTCACATCTTGCTAGAGGATTCGCGGCCCCATCTTCAGGTGCAAAAGCGCACTCATCGTCACTTTTACACGGATCTCCGAGCGTTCGACTAACGTGGCACCGGCCATTAAGATAATGTGTGTCTCCCGTCAAGCTGTAGCATTCACACTTCGGAGTAGAAGAAGTCTTGTTACAAATTGAATCCAGCCCTAATGCTCCTTGACATTCTGCATTGCTGTTACAGTCCCCGCCGAGCTGGACGACCTGCAAAGGCAAATCATCCATTAAAAGTTAACTGTGTAGCCCACATTTTTCTGTCGCTGTCACTGGCATTCCGAATTGCTGATATTGTTGTTTCTTTTTATGAATTACTGCTACCGTCAGTTATATTTTCACCTCATTGCTCATGTTTTCAGCCATTGTTGCAGACTCGTCACATGACATGCCTCTAATTCAGTTACAAAGCCAAGTTTTGAATTAGCCTTCCATGGATTTATGAAGGAATGAATGCAAGTATTCACCTAGTCGAAATGAAATTTTTCTTGAAGTTTCTTCATTCTTGAAAGTTGCCTTTTTCGATCAATGGTTTGGGTTAATATATACGTGAACTACCGAACAAATATTTTTCAACAAAGGTTAAAATTGATGAATGAGTTCATTTGCTGATTGAAGGGCGGAAACAAACTTCAACCTTCAACGGTTTTTCAGATTTCTTAATTTCATTGCTAATTTATGGAATGCAATCGCCACAGTATACCCGGGTAAAAAACCGTGGTAGCAAGTTTAGCCTTTCAACCTACGTGAAGATAGCTTACCTTGATACACCTGTCAAAATCCTCTGATTGTATCCAGAACGTAGAAGTCAGCACAGCTACATTGTCCATTCCAACATTCTGAAAACTCTCCTAGTAAATTAGTGCAGTTAAGATCCGTATCACATCGCAGAGACTGAGACACGCAAAATTGGACGTAAACAAATAAGATGAACCCTGTCAACCCAATGGTTCTTGGATTCTTGGTAAAAGATTGTGGCACTAGCATTGCTATGGCGTATTGACAGCGGAGCAGATATGCAGACGGCCTGTTTAGTAGGAATTGATGTCAAGAATAAAATTCCAGATTCCAACTGTCGCCACGGATCGAGAATAGATTCTTCACCTTATATTCGACGTTGCGCTCCTGTAAATGGCTCCCAAATGTCATGGTTCATGATTTATGCTTCTGAAAGATACTCTGACAACAACTCAACCATACCAGTTGCCTATCATGCCTAAACTACACATGTACTGTAAGAAATTATCTAACGATGGGACCAGGTGTCTGGAAGGTACACGCTATCTCTTGCATTCTACCATTTTAGCCAAAATCAGTTTTACAAAACATGATAAGATACGATATAACTGTGCATTTACTGATAGTTTCACTGGCTCCTACACGAACCAGGATATCATTCAACCAGAAAAATGTGCAGGTGTTTTTACCGGCATTAAAAGCTCATCAAATTCAGGAACGGCGCGAGTCACTGTAGGTAACACCTTGAGTACGCCACGTCACGACAATTTGGTTACCTTAAGGGATAACTCCTTCCGCCAGTTGATTGGTTTAGGCAAGTCAGAGCTCTCAAGATTAAAACTCTCAGCGTTCCCCGACCTACACATCTCTACACCATCTATAATACATCAGGATCCCTGCCAACTAAAAAGCTTGAAACAGGTTAGAAATGTACTGAAGGTCAGGTCAAACAAGGAAAAAGTTGGATAGGGAAGAACCAAAACACCACTTATTCGACAATACGGTACACCTGATTGTTTAAAGTAAAACAACAGATTGTAATATCGACCGATGGTCGTTTCAAAGCGAGGAACGCTGAAATGTATATGGCTCATCGCTATGTACCTTCCATCCTTCACAATACGAGCATCAAACATAAAATCATACTATTTCATCCGATAATCCTTTCGACGCTGGATTTGATGGTGCAGGTCGTTTCGGTGAACCTTTTAACCCCCGTTGATGCAGATGAGGAGGAAAGTTAAAAATTGTTTATTCCACGTGTAGAACCTTGCCCGTGTGGCGCAGTGAAGAGGGCGCGTCTACTTTCGACGCAAGGCCTTATAGGGTCCAGGTGGGGTTTAACATTTTTTGTAGCACAGCTGGTATGATTAAAGTAAATGGAGTTGAAGCATACGCTTCAAACCACAAGACAGAAGAATGTGTCAGAGAAATTATCCGAATCTTCCACTACAGCATCCATGCCGGTACACGTCATTGCCCATAGAAGACATACGTCTATTCACATGATCTTTCGAGCCTGTTCGAAAAGCTCTGCTTGTACGGTCCCGCAGAAGTTTTTGCCAATTTTTTTAAAAGAAATTCAACAGTATAAGCGTAATAAAACCCAGACTTCAGTAATTTAACGTTACCTCGTCAAAAAAAAGAGTAATTAAATCCAACGGCGTTGCAGAAGGAAGACCCATCCTGAGACAGTAATTTTAATTTGTACGAGGTATAACTCGTGTTTCACGCTACTGAACATCAACTGAGATCAACAAAATTTCAAAATTTCAAGGTCTTTATTGGATTGAAAATAGTCTTACATCATCTACGCGTAACATGTGACAATACAAATGGAGACCAGCTCCTGTTTCGCATTTTTTGAATTGATTTTCACACTACGAAAAACTGGTTTAACACTGACAAAAATTTAATACTTCCTTATAACCACTGCTGTATACTTTTTTCTCTGTACCATACGAGACGTTCACAAGAAGGATGTCCTGCCCTATACTGTGAGAACTTCAGATTGCCAAATAATTTGGAGACACGAGTAACGGCTCGCTAGAGCTTTGTGTAGTTTTAATTTTTCTGAGTCGGTGTTTCGGACGAGTGTGTTCTCAAAATCGACGGGCACGGGGTGAATGTTTCCCCTGTTGCGTTAGATAGAAGTCCACCCTTTTTGAACAGCACGAACCACTAATTCCTCATCTTTCCGGGCAACCTCCCAATACTGTTAATCTTACTTTTTGATGATGTCAAAAACACGAATTTGTTCAATAGCTGCCATAACAAGCACTTAAGTTAATGGTAATTATCGTAATATTAGGTACTTTTGAAGAATTTCTTTACAAACAGAGAGATTGATTCTATATTCATATGCCATGTTGAAACTATAGAAAGATTTGATGGTCGAGGCTGAAAAATTAGTAAGCCCATTCATAACACGCTAAGTCGAGTGAAAGTGTGGTGTGAATTAGCACATAAGTTCGGATAACACATAAAAGAAGGTTTGTAGTAATTGCGAAGAATGTTTGGTAGTAGTAATAATAAATTAAATCCGTCTAATTGGTCGCCTTCACTTCACAGTGTTCACAGTCACAGTCAACGGAAACTGAAGACTGGCTCCATGAAACCGGCCGAAATAGAAGTGTCTAACAGAGGCTAATTCTGATCTAGTGAACCCAACATTATCTGGACTGAACAATCAGATTTCGAGCTAAAACTTTAGGACGCTGCCACACAATGGGGCGATAACACATCATCATGCGTTTCTACACATTCCCATGGATTTAGTTATCGCAACGTCCTCAGTCAATCTGGAACATGTGAGCAATATTTTACCTAAGAACGTTTATTAGTGCGGTGTAGCATAACTCGTATAAAAACATTTGTTTTGTTTCTGAATTCCCGAAATCACATGGGCGATAGTGGTGCCTAATTTTTAACTGCTTAGCCAGTAGAACACTCACGACTACTATTAAGTGCACAGCCAATACCAATACGACATATGACAAGTATGACAATATTCTATTGCAGTTGCACATATCGGTCGGTGTAAAATTAATCATCTTTTACGGAGGCTTTCTATCACGGTGTACTGCGATACAGGTAAGGTCAATGGGAAAGGGCAGAGCTGTGATGCACGGGTATCAAAAAATTACTACATCAAACAACCCCAGAGCTTGTGCAACAATCTACTCTTACGAGCCGACGTACATAAAACATTTTGACGTTCGTTCAACTTATCTCATAGTTTCTTCTGATTATAATTTTTCCCTTCGGTTTAGTTGAATAACAGCCGAGGTACAGAATTTCGAGACTGATTTCCTCACTTCGCATTATTCAGCATTGTACTGTGATTACAACGGTGAATGAGAAACGCCTCAGAATGATTAACTAGTAGTTTCGGTCAAAGTGTTAACCAGGGTACAAGATCTGTTACTTTGAGAAAACCATGATCGCACTTTTGCGCTAATACATAAATGTTAACTGTCTCGCTTTTGTGCGAACGCTTCATGCGAATCTTTGGGACACGGAGAAAGTGAATAAAAAACTAAACCCTCGTTATTTTTGCATCAAAAGCAAATAAATAATCGGAGAACAATGATAACTGGTATACAGTTCTTAGGCATGCGCTAACGGCTTACAACATGAAGTGATCTCAATTTAATACTGGTTGAAAATCTACAAGGAAGCAAACGGAGCACAATAGACTTAAGAGATGTACGTTTATCCCAACCGAATCACCATTACTTTGCAAATTCGGCGTGAAGAAGTTAACATGTGCGCAGATTCCCATTTTGCAAATACGGTTTTTACATGATGCTGCAAAACGCCATTCCATCTGTCATGATTTCGTGCATCAGGAAAGCTTGACTTTCCATGTAAACTGCGTCGTTGTAGTCTCCGCCATCTTTTATTCGTTGAAGCTCCTGTAAATAGCAGACAATTTCATCAAGACAGAGCAATATATCCGAAATAGCTCCTCAAATAAAAACCCAAAAGTTGTACACATAGTGCAGGTGAATACTGCTCTGGCGTTCAGCTTGGTCATAATAAACTCCTTCTTCGACCGTGGGTCGCACATAGTTTAAATATTACAACGTAGACTTTCTAATGGACAAGGCACAAACATTTTCGTACTCGCATTTGGGAGTGTAGAATGCATGTTTTGCCAAATATAATATAATGACTGTTATATCACACCCTAAAAATTATAAGCTAGTTTGATTTTTGTGTTCTCCGCCATCTTTTATTCGTTGAAGCTCCTGTAAATAGCAGACAATTTCATCAAGACAGAGTTATATATCCGAAATAGTTTATCAAATAAAAACCCCAAGTTAGAACTGTACACACAGTACAGGTGAATACTGCTCTGGCGTTCAGCTTGGCCATAAGAAACTCCTGCTTTGACCGTGGGTCGCATATAGTTTAAATATTAGAAAGTCTGCTTTTACTGCACAAGCAAAAAGCATCTTCGTACTCGCATTTGAGATTGCAGAACGCATGTTTTGCAAAATAAAATATACACCCTAAAAATTATAAGCTAGTTTGATTTTTGTGCAAAAGTGTATTGTTGTTTTCCTTCTCAAGCTGGTGAAAGTTATCCCCAGAAGGTGAAAGGTCAGTAGTATTTGTATCTGCTAATTTAACTATGTACTATACACACTCTGGACCTAGAAATTACTTCAATTTTACATTCACAAAGTGTAGTACGGGAAGCATACAAGTGTAAGCGTTTGTCCCCTTTGACGATATGAGGAGCTAAAACACTAACTAAAGATTGGGGTGAGTCAAGTATAGCAGGACAACTCGATTCTCTTGGGCGTTCATGATCATTTGTCTGCTGTTTCGAACATGAGTAATCATCTTTACTGAAAAAGTAGCAGCTAGAATGCTCCAATAGTTGAGAGCTGTGTTGAACGATACGAGATAGATCGGAGACTTTGGCAAAAAAGTCACAAACGTTGCAGAAACGAAATTAAGGGCAGTGCTCCCAAGAAAGCGAGTGCTAGCTCGTCAAAATGCTCCCTCTAGACAGAAAATTGAAGATAACAACGCAGAGGTGATGGTTCTACGTGGAGCTTGAAGGAGGAGATGTACAGGGAAAGTAGAATTTTTCACTAGGTGAAAGTTGGAAACAAAAGTAGAAGACAGACGAGGATGAGAGCATCAAGAAATTACTTGCATGCAGAGACAGATGGGGAGAAGAAGATTGAAATTTGTCTTGATTACAACTGTGTTCCTGCTCGTGACAGTTTGCAAAGTACCTGGGAAGAGCAACGGGGAAGATGATCACCTCCTTCTCGCAGTTCTGTCTCGGTCCAAAGAACTCAAATGAAATATGAAGTGGAAAGCACGATCATTACATACAAGTGCCGGAACAGGAGGGAGAGATGCTCTTACGTGCAACGTATGGCACCCGAGGTTTTCAATTACTGAGAGCTCTTCTTGACTCGGGCGGCTGGATAGGTTGTTTGTTGTTGCAACTTTGCCTGCGCAATATTTCAGGTGGCATGTAGGATTCGTGGAAGTGAACATAAACAAAAAGCCTCCACATCAAGGAAGTAAGGCATGTTCAATTCAAGTTTTCTAATATACAAAAGTTACATGAAGTGAAAGTAAACTTATGATTTATGAAGAACACATTCCTCTTGTTTGTTTTCACCGATCAATTATAATTCACAAAAACTTCAACGATTTCGTGTACTTCGGAAAGTTATGAGAAACAGTAAAATGCCAGGTGCTGATGATTGAGAAAATGTAGAGGATGGTGAGAACGAGAGCTAGGAAAGAATGAGGGTGGCCACCCCTTCATTTATCATCATCGGATCATGGCACCACAAATGTATCTGAGGATATTACATACCAACAGCCTTTAGAGAAAGTTGGGATTGCTACGAATTTGTACCATTCATGAACAAAAGTTGCACAGTGCCTATTGCCAACTTACTTTCGTGTGCGAAGTTGCAGATGTGGTTTCCTTATGCAAATATTGGGAATGAGAATGAAGCAGATACCCGTGGCTCTGACAATGTTTGCCCAGACTCAAAGCTTAACCTTGCTGGAGTTCAAACCCCAGTCAAAAGGAATTTGAGGGATTCGAAAAAGATTAGTCATAATCTATGCAAACAGGGCCGTTCAAAGTCTCACGTTCAAAGTCGTGAGAACACATGCTGCCACCGACAGAGGATTAAAACTTTTCACTCGTCTATGAAACAAGAAACTCTGTTATTTTCAAAATTGTGAGTGCTCGTGTACTATCTCCTTTCATTCGAATATTAAATCATGAAGAGCTTCAAAAACGTAATGCATTTCTATTCACCGTTCATGGTTATCGTCCTTGGCGACTTTCACAGAAGGTGTTCTTGTGCCTGATTAAAAGCTCATTCTTGTTAGAGTGCAAGCAATACGATGCAAAAGCTACTGCCACTGGCCAAAATTAAAAAATAAGGAGACATTTAAAAATTGCAGTAATTGAATCAGCCATAGCCGACGCAGCGCGAGGAGCAGAGCAGACTCACTAAGAAGAACATGAATGTTACACTCGGAGAAAGTTTCTGCACACTATGTTTTAATGAGGAACCGGAGTCTTTTTGTACCTGACACTTGGCGCATACACAAATGACGTCTTCTGAAAAAGCTGGAACGGACGAGGCTGAGCGCAAAGAGTTCATCGGTGGCATGCCGGTAGCGCCCGTATCGAAACTTTGTGCTGTTCTCTGTGCCATTGCAAACCGAGCGCTCGCAGCGTTTGCCTTTCCTTGTGCGGCAGCCGTCATAGCTGCAACTGCTTGCCTGTAGCTCGGTGGTCCAGTGATCTGCGTTTACCCAGAATCAATATTAGCATGACGAATGCAAACACGATCAGTTATGATAAATTCCATCGATTTTCTTTTTTACTCCCATGACTACTCCATGGCTAACCATGGTTACCGAAAACACCCGTTTGAGAAAGGACAGGTGAAAAACTCTTTCGGCTGATGTGACTTATTTATTATATCTCTCCGAATAAAACCAGAGAAAATTGCAATAACCATGCCAACTGGACGTTACTTGGCCTGAAATGGGAAACATGTCTAAAAATGAGTAATAGTTTACTAAAAAAGCCAGCTTACATCTGTAATAGCGGAAGAATATGGAGGAGGAGGAGATGGCATGGTCATGGCTGAAGCTTGCGATGAATTAGTTCGAGGCAGAGTTTCTCCGGATGGAGCACCCACTCCGCCTCCAGCATTACGTGCCAACTGGGGTGAACGGAAATTCCGCGGAAGCATTTCATCACCTGCAAAATTCCCACAGGCATTCTTATAGTTACATCCTTTCACTGCACTGTTGTGGCACTTTAGGCACCACGCAAAAATTATCACGACCTTCAAAACAGCCTTCTTTTCTGCATTCAAGTTTCAGCTTTAGCTAGTCGGTTCAAGAACCGTCAGTTGGGCATCCCATCATGCTAGATTTAGCACAAATAGCGAGCAGACTCAACAAACCCGATTATATAGCCTTCTTCGTCGGTACTTTTCACCAAGAAATAAATAAACTACGTCTCAGCAGGAACAGCAGATTCTAGAATCAAGGCTCAAAATCTTCCAAAGAGCCTTCGTCAGTAAGTCTATGCATCTTGATCGATCAAAAATGTATACAGCGACTGTAGAAGTGACAGAAGTCAATGAAAACTGAAATGAACTCCACTTTTTTCGTTTTCACGAATGAGGAGTAAGGAATGGTAGACATATCAAAATTGTTTATCGAAGTCTAAACTGCGGAGAAAGATAGTGATAGAATTGTAGGACGTTCACAAATAGCGAGCAGACTCAACAAACCCGATTATATAGCCTTCTTCGTCGGTACTTTTCACCAAGAAATAAATAAACTACGTCTCAGCAGGAACAGCAGTTTTTAGAATCAAGGCACAAAATCTTCCAAAGAGCCTTCGTCAGTAAGTTTATGTATCTTGATCGATCAAAAATATATACAGCGACTGTAGAAGTGGCAGCAGTCAATGAAAACTGAAATGAACTCCACTTTTTTCGTTTTCACGAATGAGGAGTAAGGAATGGTAGACATATCAAAATTGTTTATCGAAGTCTAAACTGCGGGGAAAGATAGTGATAGTATTGTAGGACGTGATCGCATCTAATAAGGAAGGTATAGAAGTTAGTAGTCATACAATCGCTTGGAAACAACTTTCCTCTTAAAAATACTTTCTACGCGAACTTGTCTCTGGAATCCGTGTAGCTAAAATTCAATCTTTTTCAGCCTATGGTACAGCCTCTTAAAACAAGCAATCTCTTTTGCAACCTATAAAAGTTTCCTTATCGCACATTTCAAGTGTCTAATTCTATCAAAAAGAAAGTCAGTCATATCATCTCGTGAAATGAGATTCTCCCAATTGAGCAACTTCGCCTTGTTTCGAATATCGCAATCAATACTAGGATTCAGACGATAGCATAGTATTGCCCTTAGTTTAGATAACAGATTCTTTTAATTGTCGTTCTGAGCTTCGCCCTCTTACTCATTGTATACGTTCCAGTACATCGATCCTGGTTACCTAACAGGTTCGGCAGCCGTTCTTCGTAATTCAACTGGAAGTAACTCATCGTGGGAGCAGATAATGAAAACTATGAGCCAATTTAATTGGCTGCAGGCGGCAGGAACAGACTTTAGTGGCTCAGCATGCAAAATTCATTCCAGTTTTGTCCTAACTAAAAACAACCTTGAACTCGACTTAAGGGGATCAGACTTCAAAGGAAAGGACTTACTTGCTACACATCACAGTAGACAGTGCCTGTCATGTCATATTATGAACTTGGGATTTACGGATGACCAGAATGATTTGCTTCAATGTCGTGAACTCGTGAATGTCCCGCTTTTACTTTTGTAATGGGAAGTTATACCTTAGATTGAACTTTACAGGATATACTGACTGCACTCATTTTTAGAAACAAGTTTGTCTATTCTTTTGCAATGGAGACGGATAAGAACATTTTTGTGACATTTCAAAACATTTTCAATATTTCGGTGCACTTAACAGTCCTTGCTTGGAAATGACCTAATCCTTTTTTATATTAGAAAGAAAATTCCAAAAAAGTGGGGGTTTCAAACCAACTATACGAGAGACAGCAGATGATATGGGACCTTTTCTTTCGTCTACAAGAGCTAAACCTTTAACGATCAGTTGTAAAACCTGTGAGAAGTTTTGTCACTGCAATCCTCAGAGCATGCTGCAGACATGAGAAATAGAGACCGGGGATTTACGACACCCACACGTTAATTAAAAGCAAAAACTTGCTGCAATTTAATTAAGTTAAGAGCGGACCAGCTCCCAAGGATTAAGCCTTGTAGGAAATTGGTCACAAAATAGAAAGCTAAATTTTGTCAACCCACGGTGCAACAAAGACGGCAGCATTGATATGACTTTTCCCTACTTTCTCCTTTTCCTGTGGTTTGTTCTCCGTTTCTCTCCGCTACTCCGCTCCATCGGACAAGTTTCTCTGCATAAATTCCGTTTGAATACAGTAAGATCAATAACGGCAGGTGTGATCGGTAATAAAAAATAGATGAACAGCACAGAATTCCGGATTTCGCCGCCGTGTTTCTGAGTAGTGCCCAGGAGCGAGCGTAGGTGGGAAATGGGAAATTTATACATTTACAGACTACAGAGACTCGTATAGGGCCGCAGGTATTATAAATTTACAGCCTGACAAGAATGAACTCGGACTGAATGAATGTGGTGCAGCCAGTTCTTCGACCGAGCGTTCGAGCGTGACCTGATGGGACCTTAGCGGCGCCGGAACCGTTGGAGAAAGCGTATCTTGAAAGCTGTGGATTTAAAGGATCGCAGGAGTAAAAGCCGAGTGACATTGAAAAATTGAAGGCATGTTAGATTCCAACCAGGGTTCATTCATTCTTCTTCGCATACAAAGTAAGTGGAACGAATGACCTTGCTTCGCGAACTGGACTATGACGGCCTTCTTCGCTTTCTCCGGAACTTGCCCCGCTCTGTCATCTCAATTCGTTTTGCTTACATTGGCAACTAATGCTCGGAACTAAATTCTGAATTTGTAAACGCATCCATTTTTCGGACAATAGCTCACTCCGCGAACTCTCTCGCTCCTCTATCTTCATAGCGGGCCCATTAAGCAAATTGGGCGGGTGTACGCCATGAGTTTACTTTTTCGGCCCTCTGACGCTCAAAGCTCATAATAAGAAATGATTTAAGACTTGGGCTTGACATGTACGTATTATATTTACGAGGAGGGCTGGGTTCATAGACTTTCTTGTAAGTGACTAGACTGATGTAACGCAAGATTAAAAGGAAGGCGGAAAATACATGATGGAAATACACGGGGATGGTCGGAACCAATTCAAAAGGACACTTACCTGGGCTACTGTATATTCGCATGCCGTCAAATCTTTCTGCGCTCCTCGCTCTACGTGGAGCAGGTTGGAAACGCGTGCTATGAGAGTCGTACTTTCCAGTAATTACATTCTCGTCCAAGCTATTACTTGGCCCTGCTGCAGAAATCCCGGCTACTTTTGCAGCTGAAGCGGGTCTTGACGGAATCTGACTGTAATGAGAACTTGACGGTGACGATGACAGGGTCGGAAGTCCTGTAACTGAAGTGGTCTCGAAAGCATGACTGTGAACAGGAAGTGGGCTGGAGCTGTCCAGCGATCGTTGAGCTCTCGAAAGTGGCGACCGTTTAAAAAACCTTCTCTTCGTCTCCTTTTCCATTGCAACGGCGGCTGATTCACTCCACTGAAACAATAATAAATGAACATTGGCTTCAAATGTGACAAGGTTAAATTGCATCGTTTACTTTTACTCTCAAAAGTAACTCTGGTAACGTGCCTATACATTCCGACACACGTCCATGCCAAGCGCAAGTGATAACGCAGAAATATACGCCGGAAAACAATGACAGCACATCCATTTTTGGTAATGGAATCTCAACAGGGTGCCGAGGAAGAAAGAGGTCATGGGCAAACCCACGCCGAGCTGTACCGCACACTTGGCATAGTGTGGCGTCGAGCTCCCACAATTTCGCTTTCACCGAGGAGCGGTGGAAGAAACAAAGAGCAATCTTTTCTCCATGTGCAAAAATTAACCAAAAGGCGTCCTTAAGTCGCCGTTTGTAACTTCCGCATGGCAAATTGAATTCCTATATTTATTCCTCTCACGAAGCACGTCAATTATTCTACAAGTCTACAACCCCGATGTCTACGGGAGGTTGAAATCATCCGGTTAAGGAGAATTTTAGTGAATTTGAATATCTCCGTTAGGAAGCAGACTACTCACATCCTTACAAGTACTCACAGCTGATGACCTTCGTAATTTTTTTAGCTGCAAGTGACGATAACAGCTAGATTTCACGTGATACAATTCAAAGTAATAGTAACAATACTAAATTCGTGATTCATTAACAAGCCGATCAATCTGTAAAAATCGAGTGTGCCGCATTACAAATTACCTGTTACACGGCAATCTCAAATCAATGCATGTTTGCGACCGTTTAGGCCCTTCAAAGGTCCTTTAAATTAAGGGAGCTTAAATTATTAATTGGCTTGGCAGTAGAACTGAATGTGCAGGGTGATTCTTTTGATGCTCTTTTGAAGCTTTAAAAAGAAAGAAAGATATGATTACCCCTAAAGATTATTGCATTGGGCCGTATACGGCGGTACAGCTTATTCGAGAACTAGCGTAGCCATTGCAATAACAAATACGAGGTCTTAATGACCGATTCTTGGAAAGTCAAAACTCAAGATCTAAATCTAAATACCTGTGAGGGACCGTTCCCATTCTGAAAATGCCGCTCGCTAATATCAAGACTCCTACTTATAATTTCGTGTTCGTAACTTAGCTAATAATCAAAATGGCTAATAGCAATAGCATCTGATAAAATATGACGCTGTACTTACATCGTGTACACAACACTAATTCTCTCAGTCTCTTGTCAAAGGATGGTTCCAGGAAATAATTGTTGCAGTATTTTGTGGAAATAACCGTTTGTGTGAACCAAAAAACAAATATAATTCAATGAGACATAGGAATCGAACCTTATTATATTGCATTTGAGAAACGAAGAAGTGAGACACGAAGTGAAACACGAAGAAGTGAGATAAAGGTAAATGATAACATCGCAAAATCTTGCCCCTCAAATAAATGCCAGTCAATATGATTTACTATGATGTAATACAACACTAGGCCTGAATCCAGACTAATAGTGGTAAGACTCTTTAATACGCAAGAAAAAAATAAAATCGATTTCAAAACAGATTAAGTGACACGCTCCCCTATCTTCCCAGAAGAAAAATAAGCTATTTTGCAAAAGAAAATTTGCAGCAGTTGGAAGATCTGCAAATCTGCAACAGAAATGAAAAACACATTTTGTGAAAATCTTGTATTTTACACATCTCTGCTTCACTCGTCGGATATTCGAGCTGAACCTCGTACTACATTCCTTTTGTTGAGGTATTTTTGTTTCATATTTTCACCATCTGCCAGAAACTATAACACAATACAGCTCGCCATAACAAGGAACGCGATATTGTCATCTGGTAAAATAAAATGGGTCCACTAAGCTCATGAATTTGAGTTTGCATGACTTGTTTCTCAGCTCAGCATTTTCAGAAATTCTTTTTTCTACTGTCGCTTGTAAATCCTGAAGTTGAAAAGAGAGGATCCATCAAATTGTCCCTTGAAACTTCCGTTTTTCTTCTTTCATGCACCAAGTCAGTTTTACCGTATTTCAACACCATTTATAGCAACTATACCGTCGAATTCGATGAATATGAAGAGCCAAGGCCAGGGTGTCATCACAAGTATACAGAGATAAGTCCCGATAATCACAATATTGAGATATTTTATTCTAGCATGATGCAATGAAACCCTAGGACTTATACACCAGTAAAAGTGCGTATATACTTAATGAAGTAAAAGTAGGTGGAGAAAGCTCGTGCTCCTACAGCGGATAAGTATGTATATATGTTTCGGGCCATGGATTGAATAACCTTGGCAGGTACATATGTATAGGATACCATACTTTTCGAAGTTTTTGATTACGATACCAGCATGTAAGTTTTCATTCCAGCCCTTTGCACTACCATCGCGGTAACCTAAATCTCTTCATTGCCAACTGACATGGAAACCAATAGCAGCCTGTACGGGAAAAATA
>VRMD01002077.1:0-14360 GCA_009872375.1 Sminthurides bifidus | reverse complement strand
CACCGCTGCAACTCCAGCGACTCCAGCACCTGCTGCTGTGAAGCGTCCACCGCCAGTAACCGTTCCTTTACCAGATAGAAAAGAGCCAATCAAGGGTTACACCAAAGCGATGATTAAAACAATGACAGCTGCCAATGTAAGATAGATTTTCTGGTGCAATCAAGCATTTTGGTTTTCAATACTGCCGAATTTTACTCCAGCTTTTTTCTGTGGGTTTAGGCAATACCACATTTCGGCTACTGCGACGAAATCGAGTTATCCAATCTTATTCAACTCCGCAAAAGCTTAAAATCTACGGCCGACGAGTTCGGAGTTAAGCTTACATACATGCCATTTTTTATTAAAGCTGCGTCGCTAGCGCTATCACAATTCCCAATTTTAAATTCATCCATTGATACCGCAACGGAAACTTTGATTTATAAAGTAAGTTAACTTCTACAAAATGTAAGGCTGTTTGTAATAATTGTGCAAGGATTGAAGTTACGACAACGTGGCTTTTACAATTCCAGGGATCGCATAACATTGGCGTCGCAATGGATACAAAGCTAGGTTTACTGGTACCGAATATTAAAAATGTCCAGAGTCTCAGCATCTTAGATATTGCTAACGAGCTGAACCGTCTCCATGAAGCAGGTCTCAAAGGCTCTGTCAGACCTGAAGACTTGTCATCAGGAACTTTTACGCTTTCCAACATCGGATCGGCAAGTTAAAACAGAATTTTGCATCTTGTCAAGTCACATTATTGAGGAAGCTTTTGATTTTTACCGACTTATCATTTGGGGCTTTCAGATCGGAGGTACGTATGCAAAGCCAGTTATCCTACCTCCAGAGGTCGCTATTGGTGCTTTGGGGAAAGTTCAGGTAGCCTTTTGAGCATACAATATTGTAAGAATGATAAATCATTGTGTCAAGGACACTAATTTAATGTTCCATTTCCATTTGCAGGCTTTACCCCGATTTGATCACTCGGGATCAGTGATTCGTGCGCAAATAATGAATGTCAGCTGGTCAGCGGATCACAGAGTAATTGACGGTGCTACAATGGCTAGGTTTTCCAACATGTGGAAGTCATACTTAGAACATCCAGGAACTATGCT
Source organism: Sminthurides bifidus (assembly GCA_009872375.1). Lineage (NCBI taxonomy): Eukaryota > Metazoa > Arthropoda > Collembola > Symphypleona > Sminthurididae > Sminthurides > Sminthurides bifidus. The sequence goes on along the minus strand of VRMD01002077.1, from coordinate 13,263 downwards.
GTTGCATTTGAAGTAGCTAGAATTAACGTGATGACAAGCACATTTAGTGCTTTCGCAAGGCCACTAGAGACATGATTACTAGTTGACATGTTCATTCGCAAACAGGGTCATAAAATGTACTTGGTAGGTGCTGTTTCTTCATTATCATCCTTTACCTCTGGAGATTATCAATGAGCGATGCTCCATCCTCCTTCGGTTAGACTCCCTCTTTTTTTAGATCTGGTAGTTTGTTGCTCTTTAAATTGCGCAAAGTCAATCGTACTTGAAAACAAACTCAACAATAAGTTGTGGAATCTCAGTCCCAGTGTCTCTAATACTACAAGCAGGCTTCTCCAGGGTGTACCACACAGTGCAAAAAGTAACACCTTACATTAAACGCAAGAATCTGTGTTAAAGTAGACTTATTGCTCGAGAAAAAAGGACAACAATGAGTTCATAAAATGTATTTGGTAGGTGCTGTTTCTTCATTATCATCCTTTACCTCTGGAGATTATCAATGAGCGATGCTCCATCCTCCTTCGGTTAGACTCTCTCTTTTTTTAGATCTGGTAGTTTGTTGCTCTTTAAATTGCGCAAAGTCAATCGTTCTTGAAAACCAACTCAACACTAAGTTGTGGAATCTCAGTCCCAGTGTCTCTAATACTACAAGCAGGCTTCTTCAGGGTGTACCACACAGTGCAAAAAGTAACACCTTACATTAAACGCAAGAATCTGTGTTAAAGTAGACTTATTGCTCGAGAAAAAAGGACAACAATGAGTTAAGTTTTATTGGGTCGTTAAAATGTTCAGTGCTAGTTCAAGAGCAAAAAGAGAAGGAATTACCTTCGAAAGCTCACAATCCGCGTGACCAAATGAAATGAAATAAACTCATTTAAAGAAGACAATGCAGTAGTTTTATACTTTACTCATGAGATGAGTGAATAAACAGTAGTTACAGTTTGATACATGTAGCATATAATACTTGCATGAGGCAAAAATTCTCACATGACAGCCTGGTGATGACTATAATATACAGGCTTCTGACGTTACTCTTAGAGGTCATTTGCAGTTGCCGATATTGATGAGGTGAGAGTGAAACAGTATTGATAATGCAAAAAGACGTTAGTGAACTACTAGTCTACTGCTTGAAAAATGCTGTCATTTTTTCGCATCATTCTGCTCTAGTCTAGAACCCTAAGGGTGTAAATTAGTGTCACATTTACATATAATGTTCTTGGCTAAAGTTAGGTGTGGTCATCTATAGCCCCTATTCAGCTCTGTCATTCGTATCCATTCCATCATTCAAATTAGGCTGGGGGTCGCGAACGCTTCTTGATGTTCATCTCTTCTGTTCAAGCATGTCCACGGGTACAAAAATAGTTCCGTTACTCTGTCTGCAATTAGAGGCACACAAAAACACTTCAGTTTCCTATTTCCCATCATGTATTTAGCTGCGATTTTGTACTTTTCCCAAGACTCTTGCACAGACACGCCATTTTACACGTTTTTTCCGCAGTTATGAACCTGCGTAATTCTGAGGTCGGAACGTAACTTCTAAAGGTTCAACATCCTCCTTTTTTTTCGACGATACTCCAACGGAGCAGCTACTAGGTTGGGCATCAATACTGAATGAAACTTTGCCAGCGGGTGAAAATTGGATAGTTTATAGATGCCAAAACGATTTGCGTAGTTTCAAAACTATTTTCAACTCTGCAAAAGTAATAAGTCCTGTTCTCATGACTTTCTCCGTTGTTGTTCTGTTTTATTTTGGTTGGTAAAACGTGCGCTATGACTTTGGCGTTTGTGCTCATGCCCTTAGATTCTAAAGTAATTCCTCTTAAGCTACCAACTACATACTAGCGCGAAACTATACCTTTTTGGTATGTTTTGGTCCTTTCCCTTAAACCTGTGGCTCAAATCACTCATCAGAACCACTTATATATACTGAGCTACTGATATTGCAGTTTCTTAAGAAGCTAGGCTGAGGAACTAATATTTTTTGATGCCTCAAGTCAGGATTTCCAGCCTCACAGCTGCGTCTTGTCTTTTCCTTAATGCATCCGACTTGTGCTGTGGATTCGCCAAATCTATTCGTAGAAATTGACTGTTTAGTGAATGCACTACGTGCTGCTAATCGTAATGGCGGATCACACTGCTTTGCACATCCCACATTTGCACTTTTTGGCGTTGTAACAAATACGCTTTCTCGAGGTTTCATCCTACTTATTAGCTGGTATGCGCAGTATTTGTATTATGCACTGGCTTGTGAATAATCGCGATGGGACGATCAGTCTACTCGCGTGCGTCGTGTGACACCCCGAAATATTGGAGTAACGCCTCACCTTGATTAGTTGAATCCATTGTACAGCACCCAAAGTAATGCAAGAAGAAGAAGAAGAATGCCGTACGTGACGACAAGGTTATAAGTTTCACTTCCCTTAGTTTCAATAGCCATATCGGAGGACTGAGTGATTTGTGAGTCTTGTTAACGAGAAGAACCTGGAAAACCAAATAGTCAAAGCAATTTTAGATCACCTTTGTAATTCATGAGTCTCAAGCGACGTTCTCGTCCTCTAATACCTCCCTGACGTTGCAGCATGTCTTGCATTACCCAATACCTACAGAAAATTAAAAGCTTCAACCTAGCCGATTCAATGCTTTCACCCTTCCGCTTTCTAATGCCCGACTTTCTTCTTACAAGCAGGTACGGCAGTCGTATTTATCAAACAAGATTTAAAACTCAACACTCCGGAATAAGTCAGGTACTGTCTGGCTATAAAAAATTGACAAATTTGGCTTTATTTTGACAAGTAAACACATCCCTGTCTTCTACTTTGCCACTTACTTCCCATCCCTCAATTCCGCTTTGAGTAAACTTGAGTGTCTTTCAGAAACTTGAAGGAGTAAGCTTTAAAACATAATGATACTGAAAAACTTTCTGATGTATACGCAATAGGCTGCTTGCCAGTCTCTTCCAGGCCGTGAAGATGACGTACTATGAATCTCTGAATGAATTCACTTCAGCGGGGTGAAGCATGCAGAAGTGTTTTTTTTTCACTAAACGCCTTCAGATTAACACATCCAGTTAGAATGTCACAACAGAAATAAGCAAATCTCTGTCTTCTTTGAATCGCCTGGCTGATTTTCACTGATGTTATCTAGAGAAGGTTTTTTTGCCACTCCCGTATAAATCCCACGCCTTGTTTCGCCTAGTGAGCTGAAACGTCTGCAGAACACAGAACGGCAGGGAACGGCAAACTTTTTCAGACTATTTTGCAAGTTTCGTCCAGGTTTACTAAAATTGTAAATAAAAAATGAAAATTCACCTTCGACTTGAGGTTGTAGTAAGAAAATTATTTCAAGCTTAGAGATGAACAACAGCCGAACTTGACTTAACTGCTGTCTTTGAGCTAATAAGAGATTCTGAAAGAAAATATTGTGTGAAGCCTGACGAGGATCTAGACCGTAGTTCGGATAGGAGAAATTCTAAAAACAGAATTTGCAATCTTAATAACTGTGTGTGTACTCAAGTTACTCTTTGTCATCTGCCATTTGCCTCACACCCCCCTTTCGGCCCTCAGGTCTGGTTCTGTAGTCAGTATGTTTTTCATCCGAGAAATCTGGTTTTGAATCCGCCGTTACCCCGAATACTCTTTTTATACAATTTCTCGTCTCTTCATCCTTTACAGTGTACCGCTGGCCGAATCCCACGCGTATTTTTGTCACCAAGTCATTCAAACTCCTTTCTGAAAGCCGGGTAGAGTGGAAGAGTTGAACTTGTTATTGTGCAAGTAACTGCATTCAGTCAGTGAAGAACAAACAAGAAGCTTATGGTAGTCTGTAATGCTCCTGGTCCGTGCAAATTGCAGCAACTGAAGCCCGTGTAGCCCCCGCTAGACTCGCTGTACCGAATCAGAAAAAGAAAACAAACTCTTCCTGTATCCTTTTACGTAGTTACCCTTTTTGCTTTTCTAAAGGAACGCATTAACATTCCAGCCATGCTTAAACGTTTATCATTCGGCTTTGACCGCCTACGTGAATCCAGTGCGTTGTGGAGAGTTCAAAGTTAGCCTTTCGTCTCTTATCTCTAATACTCATCTTTTAGCAGTATTGCCAACGACGAATCTAAAAGAATTAACTACGCTCCAACTAATCTAAACGGGCATAAAATACGACACAGTACCCTACTTAAAATAACGCTTCCGACTTCGGCACCCAATGTGAATGTGAATTTTAAATACGCCGTTGAATAGCCTATGCATTAGAACGTAGGAAATGCCCTTGTTTTTACAAACTCAATTGCGTAATCTTTTGAATTTCGGTGGCAGTCTTTGAGAATGGAAACTGCGATTCTACGTCAGAAATTGCTATCAAAAGCTGAACCCCCACTAACCATTTGACGCATCACAGCGTCGCCGCGGAAGCGAACCCAACTCCATGGACTATGATCTCATCAATTTACGTTGTCATGCCTAAATTATCGGTAGCTGAAACGTAATTCGCTGAAGTTCTTAAAATCCTCACATACTTTATTGGTGATGATATTGAAATCATATTATTTTTCCAAGCATTGAACATTACCCACGCATAACCCTGGGCTTTCTATTCCAAGATAATAAAAAAAATGTGATGTGATCAATTGAAAAATTCTCGCCATGTACAATATCACGAGTTGCTCTTCACGTCACCCCATCCTCATAATTAAACCTTTAATGGCTCAGAACACAGGGGTGAAACGTTCATTGCTGAATTTTGGAACAGGCTCAAATGAGCTTATTTAGTTTCGCGTCTGATAATTTACGTTCTATCAACTTTTCTCTGTGGACATCAAGACCCAAACCTTGGTCACATCAGATAAGATTTTTAAGCCAAAATGATGACAGTATCATGTTTCACTCCCCATCCTCCTTTTAAAGAAGGATAATTGCTGTGACCTTCTCAAGGCGCTTTCACCTACAAGCGAGCATACCAGACCACCCAGTGATTTTCTAGGCAATTCGGTAGCAAGAAAATATGCTTTCTTTTGCATACATATACAAAGTCTGGGACGTGACAAAATAAAAGGCTGTGCTGACCCATTCCCGAAAGATCTAGTGTGGAAACCTTGAGAAGAAGTGAGTCTGCAGCTGGTGAAATGCCACGGATTCGATTCGATACGGGTAAACAAGTACAGAACGACTAGAAGGAATTTCTCACACTTAAGTTATGTGTGTCCTCGCCTCAGACACGATGCTCGCGTAACAATTTCACATCTCACCTACGAAGAGGTTCTCACTTTCCCCATGGCAAAATATCCGAAACCCACAGTCATGCGAATAGAAATTGCCTCCGAGGAATTCGAATAAAATTTACGATAATCCACCCATGACGATCTTAGCTTACTTCACAATGTACACAGACCGGAACGTAAACACGTGAACATAAATTAAATTGTCTTCACTTACTTAATTTCTTTTGTAGAAAGTGTGAAGGTAGAAGGATTTCGGGTCAATTTAACAAGGCGTAACAAAGATTCATCGCACAGTTACTGAGACGGGGTGAGACCGCGGAGAAGTCGGGCTCACTTAGTCAGAGGAATTTCAAAAGAATCAACCAAGGATGAGGGAGTCATTGATAAAACGCATTACTTCAGAGAACAATTCCAATTAGCAGAATCAGACAAATAGTCTCCAAGGCTCCATCCAATCTACGTGGCAAAGGCGCACTCATTCATCCCTCTCACCCGCTCTTCTTGATTTAGAGCTGAAATAAAAAATGACGTTTCTCAACCCCGTTATCTTTTAGACAAATTGCTACAAAAAAACTGTATTTTAGAAAGCATGTCGCCTTACTCCGGTATACAACAGGTACAAAATTCCTAAGAGCACCACAAGAATAATATAGTTGATAAAAAGGGATGAGGCTTCTCTGTTAATATCACCCATTTTGAGGCAACTTCCAAATTTGAAGCGACCGATACCTTTGTAAACGGTCAAGGGGAAGAGTTTTGCAAACGGAATCTTAAGGACCACTTGCTGGCGATCAGCAATGACGATTTTTCCAAGACTTTCAGCACGACTGAGAGCGCACTTGGAAATTTGGTAATTTAGAGGCGAAATCGGAGGACACGCCTTCGCTTAATCGCCGATATTTAGCTCTGCTTCCTCAATATCTTCCCATGCTCGTCAGTAAGCTCTCAAAACTCATACAAATCAACATTTCACAGTAGCCATCTTCAACGTTTCATATACAGCATCCACTCATACCGGGACCGGCCGAACAACCATGTACAGGAGTATGGTGCTCTATCGAGGTGGGCATGTAGATGTACATGTCAAGCCTAAGCATATCTTTCAGTATCAACCTCCACTTCAACATCTCCAAGTTTAGCATTCAACCAAGGATTATTGGGTGAAGCCCTTTTGGGTTTATTACTTTCCTCAAATCTGGCTTATCAACACCTCTCGAGCAAGTACTAGCGGTGCTACTGCTCTCATGAGTTTGCATTGCCTTGCCACTTCCACCCCTCTTCACGATAAACTGCGGTAACTAGAAATCAAAACGTACGTTAGTAAATCAATTTTACAGCTATCGTAAGCATACAATTCTAGAATTCGGACATTCCTGCACATCCACGCCCGCATCGGTAACTCCGAGAGGCAGCTTCATAAATGCTCGAAGCCATCCCAAGTGTTCCTTTAGGGAGAATCGTAAGAACCGTTACAGCTCAACCCGCGCGCCTCCACGTAATTCTAGTCAAACGAAACCACCTGACAGCGAGCGAAAGAACGCACTTACAAATTGCTTCACCGAATAAGCTTTCTCCCACAAACCGTGGGAGAGCGGCTTGGATTTGCGTAACTTGGAATTGCGCTCAGGTCGTAATATAATTTTAAGACGCTGAACTGAAATTTGAAACTGCGTCGTGCCGATCTCTCTATGTAAGTAATGAGTGTTCTTGATCACCCTCATCTGTTCCATGTCAGTTCACCAGCTCCAAAGCTATTAACAGCGATCCTAAAGGGGAAAGCAGCGCTAAACGCCAAACAACCTTTTCCTAGTGCACATAGCTGTGTTGTCAAATCCACCTCTTAAATCTTGACGTTACCAATATTCCTTGAAGAAAATCAGCTGTTGTTTATTGGGCACATATCGGTGCCAGCTGTCAGTCCCGCTTTTTCCCGCTGTTTTCCTACCCGTCCGCCCGCTGAAGGCTCCGGGCGTCGGAGCTTTCGTTTTCATTGCATGTTTCAATTAGAGCTTCCTCACAAAAGGATTCCGACCTTCTTCCAACGCGCTCAACGATGACTAATTTGAAACAAGAGAAGCTGCCATTAAAAATCAGCACAATAACGCCGTCCCCATGCCAATTCAGCTATCAGTATGCTCATTTTAGCGAATTAAATGAAAGGCGACTATGCTTCCACTAATTGTGAGTTGAGTCAAAGAGAAGTCCTATGAGAATGTTCTGGTCGAAGTTCTTGTTCAAAATTTGCCTCAGGTCTAGCTCACTGTGTTAAAGAAATCATCTTTGTTTCTCAGTCAAGATTAATGTTGGTGAACTCATCGGAGTTTAGCCACAAGCCATTAGCGCATCGCCTCCACTCATCGAGCGAGAACAAGTAGGGATCGTGTTACAGCACAGATACTTTGTCTCAAACCGTTCAGTCAGCCAATTCTTCGCAGAAAAGTATGCAGAGGTAAAAATAGTATGCACGAGTCTGTGATATCACAGAAATGTTTACTTCTCCGAGATCAAAAGCTCACTTCTGCGAGGAAAATTATTCGCAGGTTTCTTCAAAAATAGCACATCCTGTCTTGAGTAACTTACGGAGTCTAGGAAAGCCTTTCACGGAGCGTTTGCCAAGTAAACTTGCCGTAGTCAATTTACTTGCATGTAATGTTGGAATTGCTCCATATTGCAGTTTATTTTCTTCACTGCTACCCTTGCCCTAGTCGACTAAATCTCTCAGCCAGAAGGGAATCATTTTCTACGTTTTCAAAACGCCTATGTCTCATCTTCCACGCGCAATCACACGGGACTCTTCGTCTCGTGACTATTTGCATACTGCGACAGAGCTTTGTGACATTCTCAAGCAAACTGGAATTTTTTACCCGTCTTAAAAATTTTAAGCTTCTTTTCTTAGTAGTTGGTGACCTTTTTCGCAGTTTCTGAACCATGTTTAAGTTAATGTACTTTCACAACTTTGCAGCCCGTCCTGTCCATCACTTCCCCGATGTCATCGGCTCGAGTCTACAGTGCAATACTGAGAAACAGCTCTGTCTCACGATGCAAATAAAAATTGATTGACAGGGCAAGCTATAGAAATTCTGAGCCACCAGCTGCACTACCTATTCGAACCTGAACTTTTACGATAGCAATGACGGCTATTAGATGAGGTAGAACGGATCTTGGCCGGCATCCATCGATTTTCTCTACTCTACAATCTAAAAAATTTAAATCCCACACCTTATTCAAAACAACCTGAATAACATGAAACTGCTTTCCCTTGGATCTTGTGTCTGGAAAAAATCTGTATCTGTTCTTGGAAAGAAATTGTATCTTTTTTAGAATTTCCGTTTTATAAAAAAAATTACCGATCTCACATGCAGAGACTGCTGCTACGGAAGAATCCTTCAAATCCCTTTAGTTGTTGCCTGATAGTGCCTTTTTTGACATTCTGTCACCCTGTACCTAAATAAGTTAGGCTGCTAAACATTTACTGTTAGCTTGTCAGCAGATTTCATCGTCCACTTGCACTAGATGACCGGAGTTTGCGCTTATGTTCTTAATTAGGAAGGAGCCAACGGGTATCGAAAGCTTGACTTGCTTAAATGGAGAATCGCACACCGCTGTCTGCATTTCACACTTGGATCATGGAAGGGAAAGAATGTCATAAAAATTGCACGCATGTCACTACAGCCCAACGCCTTCAATTATGTCGAGACTAGCAAACCTGACGCAGATAAGTTGGCATAACGTTTTTCATTTCTTTTATTGTTCACGCGTCGTCTGCTCCCACAAGGAAAACTTTGTCTACTTCTTATTGCTAGCGATTCTATTTTTAGAAATTTTACACATGTCGTACAACTGTATTTACTGTATCAAAAAAGTTTGAAGGACGAAGTACGACTAGTACAAAAAATAAATACATACCCTGAACTTGTACATCTCCCGCCGTAAGTACTTACCTTGCTCCAGCACGGGCAGAGAGGTCACATAAATCACTCGCGAGTCAGAGTAAACGTAAACAAATGAGTAAAGCCAGAGCAGAACGCTATCATTACACTCTAATTGTTATTGGAGCATTAGCAGTTTTTCGCAAGGGGCTTGCGAAAATGTCGGTAAAAAGTGAAAAACATCCTGCCCACAAATTCAACAGTAACTATTATTAGCAGCACCATGGCATACACACGCAGCGAATAGTCATGGCAAGAATTACGGTTCGAGTCCAGTCGTACAAAGACACCCATCAGAATCCAAACTAAAACTGTAAACAGAGACATTCACATTAACCAATCAATTTTGGCACAAGCTTTTACGGTCTTATGGGACTACAGTACTTGTCGTATTTCAAGCCCTTAGGCCTTACCTAAGAACGGAGATATCATATAGCGAAAAAGTTTGTCCCACACCAGCAGCTCCAGAGGTGCCCAAATTGCGAAAATGAAGGTGAGGATGATTATCACAACTGCGGACGCAGTCGGATCACTTCCCGCACCGTGTACGGATGCTGTCGCAACGTTCGTGAAGAACATACACAGGATCCACGTTGCCAACATACCCAGTCCGTTTTGGACAACTACGCGGTGTATCCATAGGTCCCGCGGCACGTTATGATTAAGGAACTCCGTTTCAGTGAATAGACTGTAAATATTCAGTATTAAAACATACCAACATGCCAGCCAATAAGAGAGAAAGACTTGCACTTTCCGATGCATGGGAAAGCAAGAGCAGGTGAAGGTACGGAATGAAGAGTGGAGCTTGTAATGTGTAAAAGCCCTAGTGTCAAAAAGGTTCTAAAAGCGTCAAGAACTAAAAGTTCCTTCATTCGGCTCCAAGAAAATAATGTGGCGTGAAAACGCATTTACGTGGTTCAAGTGAGCACTGGCCTGTACAACACAAGTGTTCACTGCTGTACGCCAAAATATCGAATTCCTTCCTTGCATGATTTACAGCACGGAAATGAAATATGTTTGACGACTGCAATTACACGGGAGTTTGCTTCCCCAGATAATGTAAGGTGGGTGTGTTCTCTCGTCTCAAACCAAATGTGACAGCTGACAAGGATGTTAGCGAGCTCCACTAAGGCACCACACATGTCAAATATGCCAAAAGAACACCAACCAGCTTGATCTCCCGACGAGCTCTTGAACAACTTGAGCAATCTTCTCAATTCCAAAATAACTTGTTTAACTCAAACTCAGACTTTAGATCTGGGCCACGGCAGCTTCGTGGCCAACTGCTATTACAGATCGCAATCTCGAAACAACAATTTTTTTTTCATAGCTGCATTCAGTCTCACGCGACTTTCTTACGTGTTAACAGGCACGTAGAATTTTCATCTGTTCTTCTTCAGCCGATCCAAGGAGTATTTTAAAAGGGAATTAAACTTTGAAATACATGAGACACTTACTTGATAGAATACAAGACCACAGAAGCCCAGCTGGTTATGGTGGCCAATCCAAGCACCACGCTTCCCGCTAGAACAAACGAACGTAAAATTAAACGTTACAAATCGATCTTATATCGACCATCACTGGCACGAATGTTTACCCAAAACGACACGTACCTGTCCACTGTTCGTAGTACCACAGGAAAGACCATATGAAGTAGAAAAGTAGTGTTGCATTCGCCAGTAAAGATACCTCCAAGGAGAATATGGCCGGACTGCAGAACGCTTTGCCGTCTTTGTACATTCGGAACACATTGGCAATAACTGAAATAGTTAACACTTTTTTTCAGTTCAGACAAGTTCATATTTCCACCTAAAACGTTTTGTAAACCTTCTCCATACCAAAAGCCGAGGTTCCTGTCAGCCATATGTAAATCAGTAACTTGGACTAGGAAAGTTGCCGGGGTGCCTGCAAATTGTACTGAGCAAATACAATTATCCGCAACTCCGTTATTCGTGCATAGCTCATCTTTAGGCTCCGGGTCCTGTATTTCTGAAAGGTCAAAATCTTTGTATTGAAGGTTCTTTCTCCAAATTCCATAAGACATACACCAACAAGAGAGCTACATGCATCACCAATAACAAGAATAGTGCAAGCATTTACGGACCGTAATAAGGCAGTTTTAGCACACATCCTGTCACAAAGGTAGCAAAGAAGATGACCGCGAATGAGAAAATGGACACGAGTAACATGAGATCCTTAACGTTGCCAGGAAGAGGGAAAGCCATGTTGGAATTTCACTTCACTCTTTACTTTTCGGTTATGCCATCCAAAACCTCATTATCTTGCCGATGGCTCACATTCCAATCCCGTAAACACGCATATGAGGACGGCAATTACCGATACTTTTACTTCAATTCCCACGCATTACTCTAGATTGTCATTCCCTCTCTGTCAACGGAAAACGTGTAAGAACAGCTCTTCCGTCTTTTTACCTCGCGTAAAACTTCACTGCCATTGCCCATAACTTGACCGTATTGCTATTTCATGTACTTACTTCACTCGGTTTGCTGCACAACCACTTCCACAAGAACCTAACCTAGATCGAAATCAGACATCAAATTCTATGGTTTCTGCCTCCAGATTCCTAAAAGTTTTGTCATAGTATTCAGCAGTGAGTGTAGATGTTATAGGTGCTAAAATCATATGTCGCTACTCGGCCCAATGTTTTATCAATATCTGTTTGCTCCAGACGGTATTAGGTGCATTAGACGAGCTGTCAGCACTCGCCTTACCTGGTTTATTGTGTCATTTGTCATGCGGTTGATGGTCGTGTAATTTTTCATGCTCTCTTCCCCTTCGCTCGAAATAATTCCTCTTTTTATCTGCGTCACATAATTGCCATTATCATCTCCAGATAGGAGAGCTTCTTTCTGCGTTCACTAACTCATTTAGTATGAGAAGCCGTACGCGTATGCACCTGGCATCCATGTATACCGCGTACAGTTTGACGAATCATCTTCTTCATAGGCTTATTTACCTGGCGAATGCGGTAATCTCATAATTAGGTTGCTTCTACGGCCCTGCATTCGGCTATATGTTTCCATAATAAAGGTACACACAAAACATCACACGCTATCAGCACTGGCTTCATTGATTTCGACTCTGGCAGGGCAATAGAACAAGCAGTCACTGAGCTGAACTTACGCAATGTTGATCATTATATTTTTTAGTTTCCCAAACCAGATTCTGGTTTGATAATTTAAACAAACTTTGACATGCTAACGTAGGTAGCATCCGTAACAATAGATGAAGGCACAGCCTTTACAAAGTACAAAAATTGCATTTAAAGTTGCGAAACAGAGATGCTGGCATGCATGCAACGTTTACCCTACGGCTAAAAAATCTCCATAGGCAACAAATAGGACTAATAATAAGAAACAAGTTTTCGTTTTGTCCGCTCATCACCCTGCTACGGGTAGCAAGTATGTGGAAGACGTGAACCTTTTTATTGGATGACCAATGTAATGTGTAACCGCAATGAAAGCGATTCGAGCAGGAATGATGAAGACGCCAGTCACAAGGAGCGTTTCCACAAAGATAGCCTCCATCGATTGCCATCTCCCCGAATCTTGTAGCTTTAAGTAGATCCCAGTCAACGCCCACACTAAAACTGAATTTATAGAATAGCATAAACATATTTTTCCTTTCTCATGCCTCTTCTTGCTTAAGTCCAAAAATATTGTACAACAACTCCACTCAATCTTAAGCCTACAACAACCTAGGCTCAATCTGATCTAAAAATACCGAGCTCAAATCACAAATCGATCTTTATAGTGGTCCTCGGAGCTTTTGAGAATCTCCGTTTCTGCACTAAAAAGCAGCACGTTACCTTGACCTAAGCTACGCATTTCAGTGCTACGCTTTTTCTGGCAAATATCAAACTGTTTGAATCTGATCGGAGTTGTAATTTTGAAATCCACTCTAATCATTTTACCTCTGCACTTGAGCATATAATCTATGTAAAATATGAAACCTGCTGCTTACCCGGGTACGGTGTGAACACGTACTGAAACGTTTTGTAGTAGGCAAAGTTCTCCAGCATAATCCAGGAGAAGAGTAGGCAGCTGAGTATCACCAAACTACATAGTTCTCCAGCCCCTTCGTAAAAACTGATCACAGTTTCAT
>VRMD01002076.1:0-14365 GCA_009872375.1 Sminthurides bifidus | reverse complement strand
AAAATTGTTCGTTTCGGTTTGCTTGAAGCCCTGAACTTTGGAGGTCATTTAGTTGTTAAAACGGTTAAAAATTTGCACCAAACGCATGCCCCAATATCTTCCCGTGTCTGAATAAGTCGAAATCAACCGTCAGGTCAAATTGCCAGAATTGGCCATTTTTCCATATTTTTGTCATAACCGACGATGAATAGCCTTCCCATTTTCGCGAAAATGGGCCATTTTTGGAAATTTTCATCTGAGAATGAATTGTGACTAAATAAGCCACGAGAAAAACGGTATTGCAAGTGGTTCTTGGAAATTCGCAACCGTTTCGGAGCTAGAGAGATTCAAAGTCAGCTAAAAGTTGGGGGCGTCAAGTCGGCTTTCCTCTCCTTAAATAAACGTTGAAGTTGAAGGTTCAGGTTCAGTGCTGCTGTCAATGAGAAAGTGCGAGCCGCATTTTCAAGTACCTGAATCGAAAAAATTCAAGTACAGTTCCCAGTTTGTACCTGGATCTTGCCGGTGTTATGTCAGTTTTGCTGTTATAACTTTACAGACACTTGTTAGAAAGAGTTTTAAATGATGGACCTGTTCCGCAGTATTTGCCATCTGGTCAATCAGTCTGGATAGAGAACAGGCTCTACGCGGAGATTTTTGTAGCTCAGTATGCAGACTAGCCGTCGTTAAGTGACTTGAGAAAACGTGAAAGTCTCTATAAGTTGATGGATTCATTTCTGCAAGAGTTCTCATGGTTTCTCCGATCTGCCGCAAATTTTTGACTTGCCTTGGACGCATGCATGCTTTCATCAGATTAAAAGCAAATTATTTGATTCATCACCTCTTTTAGATTCTAGTATTTCAGTTTCTAACGTTATGAGTGTGTACAAGGAAGCTAAATTCCTAAAGAAAGCTATGGGAATATTTTTAGTTTCAGTCTTTGCATTAGCTGAAGTACTTGTCAGAAGGTCAGGTGATCCGATTGAATTTACAGGCCAATGGCTTCTTCGTATGGAGATACAACTAGGAGCTAAATAAATGGAATCCTTCCATGTGCAGCCAGGAGTCAAGCAAGCGTAAACCAATCCTCAAATCGTTTACAGGAAATGCTCATTAGCTTGCAGCTGGGCATATGGCACACGGCGTCATTGATGACGATTGCCATGACAGGAGCTCACTGACTAAATAGACAAAAAATCTCACAACAGATAGTTACTGTATGCCAATTAAGGACAGCGCACGCAGGTGCAACCGTCATACTTGAATCAAGTCTACTACACTGACTTTAGCAGCGATCTTTTCCCACATCATTATTTTATGACAGAATGGAAACCATCAAAGAGGTAGAAATTACCCGAGCATGTTCTCATCATTACATGCAGTTGGCAGCTTGCAGTTAAGCTGTCTAGTCATGTCGTAATGCCAAATGGTAGTATCAGTTTATATGCTGGAAAATTTTGATGCTTGTAGATATTGCATGGGATTTTTCATAAGCCTAGAAAGAAAATGCATGACATCTTCGTGCCTTCAACCAAAAGCACAGGAATTTTAGTCGATTGTGGAAATTGCATTCCTTCATGCCGCAAAAAGAATAAGAGAGTGACATTTGTGGAACAGCCTAGGGGCCATTCCTACTCGTTCAACGTAGGTAAGCTAGTTAGGGAAGCCGATAATCGATAATTACCGTGATTGGAGCATTAGGTGCTTGATTCAAGGTAAATCGTGCAAGAGTTATGCATTCCCCTCCTGGAGCGCAACACATCATCCATAAATCCATTGTATTAGTAAAATGACTCTCTCGAATTCAGTCAGTCTGCTGCTAAATGGATTGTAGTATATGCATTCATGGAAGCAAATAGTCAATATCTTACAATAGTTTGCCCAAATCTCATAGATTATAGCTTTTTTATGAATCTAGATTCACTTTACTATTTCCAGCTCGTTTTAATCCGGACAGATGGAACCATAAATGCAAAATGTAAACGTAAATTATTGATTCCTCCAGGGCAAAGCGATACAGTTTTGCAGGTGTGGCGGGAGTACACATAGACGCATATGGAGTACGCATTATATGCCTCTCAAGATCTGCGATAGTTGAACCATATGTACAGTAACAGCATGTTTACTCTTTGCACAATTTTTTCTTTGGACAGGAGATTTAACCTATTTGAAAACAAGGTCATCAGCTGACATTAAAACTGTCAAAATATAATCAAGCTAAGCAGGGTAGTGTAATTGAAGGAAGGTCTTTATCCTTTTTGGGCTGTAAGATTAGTTGTGTGTGCAATGTGCAATTTTATTTGATTTGCGATGCGGTGAAATAGCGGTTATCTAGTCTAAATAAATGTTTAAAACCATCTTTGTATTCGGTCATATTTTCCCCAAATTGTAATTATCGCAGGTACGGTTTGCACGAGCAAATTACTCATCTCCATTAAGCTTGAATTTTCCAGGTTTTCAGCTTTAATTTCCAGTTATACGTTTTTTAAAGGAATAATGGGACGAGTGTCGGATAAACGCAGCTTTTTTGCCAAAACAGTTGAGCATCTCGCTAGATGCTTAGCTCGGATGAACCCAACCCCTTGGGAAAAAGTAACTTGATTAGCTATTGCCATAATTTGCTCCTGTTAATAATCATGGGCTCTGTAGATTTTATTATTGTATTCCTTAACTCCTTAGGTTCAACGGTTGTTTGATTTGTGCCCAAAACAAAGCGCTAATGGAGTTTTTCGACTAGACGAACGATCTCATGACGCTATCGTTGCATTAGGGATTTATTTCATTGAGTCTGGACTGCAGCATAAGAATCAGATATTGAAGTACTTATGCCAACTATTTCAGTGCTTACCGCGATCACAATGGGTGCTAAATAGATTCAACAATGAAAGTAAGAATTTAATAATTTGTCTGACAGCGATGCTTTGTTCCATCAGTTACACGATGAATGCATTTGAAATTTTCTAGAAATTCCCATGGCCGAGAAGCTTGCATTTATCTTGACTACTCTTCTGAGCGATGTCGCTGTTCTCTCGGAACCTGATCGAAAGACAATAGTACCACTGCAACTCGAGGTGCTGCAACGGCTCGGGGAATCTGTGACCAATGACTTGAAGAAGTCAGATATGCATGTTGACATCCACAAAAGAGGTAGCTTGGCTGTGCTCCCAACCTAACTACAACCTTAACTACTGAAAGTTCTATGTTTCGATAAAATGTTTCTCTTTTTACAGAATTGATCATAGATGTGTCTCTACCAGTATTTTTGGGCATTGCTCGTGCATTTGGAAGGTTCGTGGAGCCGGATGGAGGAACCCCGCCCTTGTTTTCTCTCATCTTTCCAAAACCCTCACCTCCACTTCTTGAGAAAGCCATGAGAGAACAAAAGCAAGCAAAAATGGTACCGAATTTTCGGTCGGTGATACCTCGGTCACTATCTTCGAATTTTGGAATTCCAATAACAAACGATTCTCCCACAGTCAGGTTAGAATATCCAGGAGGTAGAACAAAGCTCTGCTTGCCGTTGTGGAGGTTCTTAATGAAGTTTCTGTTTTTTGCAGGGGACCCATATCTTTGTTAACAAAAGAAACCATTGATTACTCTACAGTATTTTTCAGAAAAATAGGATCATCTTATTCGTCGCCTAAAAGTGACACTCAACCAGCTGTGTTTACAATCGCTCAGTTGCAGGTTTGCTATAACTGCATAGATTTTCTGTTTGCTGACTCAGATCACACGTTCAAATTTGTCTTCATCCTATAAATTCCTGTGTCTTCATGCAGATAATTCTATCCATTGCTAAAGGACTTCTGGAGCAACCTGCTGTGCTAAATACTTTGGATTCATGGACAAATGAGGTACGAGGTATTCAAGGAGAAGTTGGGGCGCAATACAGGTATGTATAGCACAGTACATCTGTGAGTGGTGTTATTTCTAGAAAACTCTAGTTTCATTATCATTTTCTGGGTGAATTCTAGGTCTGTAAGTGAAATCCTCAACCTGGTCATGGTTTCTTTGTTGAAAGAGTGCTTGCAACGACATCAAGAACTCCCACTTCCTTTTACGAAAGAGGTGCAAGAGTTTGTAAAGGGATTGTTCCTTTCAGGACAAACAGAATTGATGCGATACTCTAAAAAAGACGTAAGTTTGCATTCATACTTTGATGGTTCCTGCAATTCTCACAGGCATTGAATATTGCTGATTTAATTGCAGGAATTGGAAACCACGGAGACAGCTAAGCGTTGTGGAAAATTCCGTATGAATGTTCAGGCCAATGCCAATTGCGTTGAATTGCTGGTGTGGGCCATCGGCGACGAAACAGGTGAAGTTTTATTTATTTCACTTTCCGACCTTGCGCAGACAGTTTTTCTAGTTGTGGGTAAAATTGACATTATTACTCAAAGTGGCATTGCTGTCCGAAAATTATTTGTAGTGGCGAATCGAATTTCGTTCATTCAAGATGTCCTATTAGTGGGACTTGGGGAACATATGCGATCGGGAGGTATTTCAACCTTAAGCTGATAAAAATTGCTGGGTGAATCTAATGATAGATTATATTAGATCGCTAGTTCAAACAAACATCTCATTGAGAAAAAGTAGCTGATGTATTACCAGCGTACCTGCGTGCTCATTTAAAGTGCTACTATATGTTCACTGCATATAGGAAGTTCCCGAAATTAACGTTTAAACAAAATTTCATAGTAATAAGCGCATTATGACATTCATTGCAGCTTAAAGAATGTGCTTACTCGTTTGCTGCACTGTGCGAATAACTTAATTAGTTGAAGTTGAGTCTCAATAGTGGATTGTGACGTCTCTTTACAGCTAGAACCATGTTTGTGTGTTCTAACTTGAATTAAAAATCTAACCGATAATCTACATGCATTTTAATTGTTTTGTAATACCAAGATGACAATTTGCAGGTGCTGATAGTCTATGCAGTCGTTTAAATGAGAAGATAAATGACCTACATGCTAACAAACTGGCTTTAGCTCATATGCCGCTTCTTGTCGTATGTCTTCAGGTAACGCTTTCAAAATGCTCAAATATTTGAACAGAAGTAGTCTTGAACAATGCAACCAAGCAAATTTTTCCTTTGTAGGGCCTTGGTGGCTTAGCACTGAAGTTTCCAGCGATTGCATCATCAAGTATCCAGTATTTAAAAGAATTCTTAATAAACCCCTCTCCGATCTTAGCCAGATTGTACGACAAAAAGACAATTAAGGGTAAGTTTTTATCCTAAAGTTTTATCTCAAAAGTATGTTTTACATCTTTTTGTATTAATGTGTCACCAAATGTTTTTTTCACTGTAGTCACAGACAATTTAGTGGATGGAAATCTGGAGAAAGGAGAATATATAAAGAAAGAGGCTAACGAAGCTTTTTTGCGGTTGCGGGATGTGGCGATAGAAAATTTGTGTTTAGCATTGAAATCAGGGTTAACAATGGATCCTAATTGTGTGCAAGCTTTTCTTGCCTCCGTTTCTAACCGAGTTTTCACGGCAGAGAAAGAATGCAGGTAAGAGATGCATTATTTCTGAGATTTGTAAGTTTGAATTCGTTCCATGTAAGCGTATGTACCGAGCTAATTAGTTTTGTACCGGTGTTATAGCTCTAAAGAGATGGAAAACTCTCCAGCCGATCATAACTCACTCCTGGTTCTGACGAACTCTATAGTAATGCTTGGACATGTCGCAATAGCATTGAAAGAAACGCCAAAAACGACAGAATCTGTTCTCCATTTTCTGCAACAGCGGGTTGGAAAAATGCCGCAAGATCTGGATGTTTTAATTATAGATCAACTGGCCTGTATTGTCATAGCCAAGTGTGAGGTAAGATATTTCGTAGCTGGATTAGCATTTTTCATTCACTTAAGATGTCATAAACATGGATGTTGACTAATCCACTATTCCGTACTTATTCTGGTTATTTTAGACCCACGTTTACGAAGAAGTTATGAAAATGTTCTGCATGTTCACACTTGAGTCCAGTTTGGCTGCTTACTCCCAAGTCTACGATGAGAGGAAATATCGTCATACTAGTGGTGCTGTAATGAATGCTTTAGCTAATGTGGCCCTATACTTAGAAGGTCGCACGCTGATGGATGACTTACTTGTTCGGTTATTGGAGCTATTTGTGCAGCTAGGCTTGGAAGGCAAACGGGTCGCGGAAAAGTCGCCTGCAACCATGAAGGTAGGGTATACATGAAGGATGTAAAATTAAAGTGTACCGTTCCAACAAATATGAACTATTGATCCCAATTTTAAGTATTTTTATTGCAGGCCTCAGCTTCAGCTGGGAACTTAGGAACGTTGCTACCAGTTATAGCTTTGCTGATGCGCAGAATTCCACCTGTCATGGATGTTAAACCACGCTTACACAAATTGTTTCGCGACTTTTGGCTGTATTGCATAATTATGGGGTTTACGTCTCCGCAAGCTAATAGTGCCCTTTGGCCCAGTGAGTGGTATGATGCAGTGCGGGAAATTGCTTCAAAGAGTCCCCTGCTGATATGTAAAACTAGTCTGAGATCAGAATTACGAGAATTGCAGTATACTTCTGCTCTTCGGTCTGACGCTGTTTCCGCGGTAATGTTACCATTCTTAATCTTCCCTACAAGGAACTTCTTTATTTTTGAATGTATTTTAATCATTTGGAATTTTTGAACTTCAGGTGGAGCTTCAGGAATTCAAAAATAAGATCTTGTCGTTGCTTGACAATCCGACAGAGGTTGGACCACTGATTAAAAATTTACCCTTCCCTCAGTGCGCTTACATCTTATCGGTGTATTGGTTAGAAATTTTGCGCGTCGAGACCGTCTCAAAGCCAAGTTTCAGAGAAATATTTGAGTACTTGTGTGAGCAGTCGATACAAAAGGATAAGCTTGGATTATGGCAATGCATCGCCAGGTAAAGCATTCTCCAGTATCAATGAACTAAACTTTTGATGTAATCGTTTAAAGTATTAAATAATCAGAAGCAATGAAAAAGAGATTAATGTTGACATTTCAGCGTGGCGGAAAAGGTCTTCCAAAAGTTCCTTGATGTCATGAGCATAAAAGATGTAATAGCTTCAGACAAGGAAGCTGAGCTGGAAATACATGCTCAATTTTTGCTGGTTCGATTTAATCATATTCATCGGCAGATCAGACGGGTGGCGGACAAATTTTTATCTGGCCTTGTGGAAAGGTAAGAAATTTGCAAATTGCTTCCAGCATTTAGTTCAATATTTGTGTATATCTATTTTCCTAATGCATTTTCAGATTTCCTTATCTATTGTGGAGCCGACCAGTCCTTCACACTATGTTGGATGTTCTACATGTTCTCTCAGTTAGCTTAACACTGAATCCTAATGTCAGCAACCTTCCACTGGACATTCCAAACACTCCATACAGCTTGCAGCTGCTCGATAATTTAGAAGCACGAGAGGTAACTTGCCATTTCGGTTGTCTACTAGAATATTCATATTCACAATAATATTCAGAGTAATTTTGATGAATTTTTGTTGTGGTGCTAATAGACAATTGTGCGCGACTACGCGGAGAGATGTTCGAGCTTTCTTCAAGAAGCGCTAAAGTGGGCGCCCCAAACTACGAGGTCACACTTACAAGAATATCTGAATTTACACAGCTCAGATTCCATTCAACATCATTCAGGTTTGGCACTTGCGTCAGAATGCATTCTGCGTTACTCAGGAAGGAATCCAACGTCAGATCCATTGCCTGTAAGTATTACTTCATGGTTTTGCTAATTCGAGATTATCTTCCGTGGCAATCGGAACTCGTGGATGTTTTTTTAGGAAAGTACGCTTGATAAACGGCCAGATTGTACTAAGTCATCACTGGCAAAATTCGTTTCCTCGCTTGGCCTACGCAGTCGATACTTGGGACAAGTTCAAGGGCTCCTGCGAAGTGAACCTCTTCCGACTGTGTCAAACAACTTAATGAAGTTACTTAGCGAAGGTGACACATCTAACGTGGATGATAGCAAGTTTGACGATGCCTTGTGGACTACAACAGCTTTACTCATTACTTGTGAAGGTAAACATATAAGAATTTGTACACTCATGTTAGAGTTAATTTGGAGATCAATTAGAGCTAATAATTGAATTTGCAGGCCTCAATAGACCCTTACTTCACGCTGTGTGCTGGGCACCAGTGAATAGGTTTACAGAGGATATGGTATTATCAGCATGCGAGTGTTGGCAGTGGATTTTATCCGCTAGACGTGATTTAACTTTGCCATTTCTACAGGAAATGCTTGGTGCTTGGCAGGTATGGACTATTTAGACAATAAATATGCTGAACAGAAATTCTCTTTCTTAGATCCAATCCTCAACTATCTGAACAATATTTTTATTTTGCAGTGCACTGTGGAACGCCGTATGGGAATATTTGCATTGAACGTGGTACCAGATAGTCCTTTAGCTGCCTATGAAGGATGCCACCTGCAAACTGTCGTTCCACTTGTTGCTCCACATGATATTTGGGTTAATTTTGTTTGCGAGCTCGTAGAAAACCACCGGTCATGCAGTGACGATGTAATAGAAATGTTCATCTACCTCATACATCGTACCCTCCCAAACTCTATTGGAGAAAATACTTACCTGAATCGACATATTCAAGCTGTTCGACCACGCTTTAGATTGTTGAGCTGTGCACTGTCATTGCTTCAAAATGACTCCACAAGACATTCGGCTTTAAAGAAGGCAGTTATACGTGAACGCGTTTATTGTGCATGCTTCGATTACTTCTGCCAAGAATACGCTTGTCCTACACAAGATTCCACTCTCCTGAGGAAAGATCTACACGTGGTTCTTAAGTTTTGGCAAATACTTCACAATGACAAGAAGTATATTCGTCCATTGACAATGCCTTCTGCAGAAAATAAGTATTTACGATACCATGGGGCTAGCCTGGTAATCTCTCATGAAATTACTGTATTGAATGGTTTCCTGCTCTACAAAATTTCGGAGGTCTAATATTTTCCTTGTAACAGGTTAAAGATGCCCACCCAACAGCTACCGCTAGCGATATTAGATTTGGAGACGGCTGGATGAATACCATGTACAGCTCTAGTTCGAATCCCACGCCGTTGTTCAAGAAAAGAAAGGAAAAATACGAGAAGGATTCTGTGAAAGAGTACATTCGCAAACGTAACCTCATTCTTGAGCTTCTAGCGCAAGAGGTCTGATAAAAATAATCAATTGGTTTTTACGCAAACAAGAATTAGAGTGTAATCCTGATACATGAATTTGTTTTTGGCCAGATTGACATTTTGATGACGTGGCATAACCCACTGAATTCCCCTGAATTAGTGATACCTGCGGAAGCTACAGTCAACACATGGCGCTTAATGAAATCATCAGACAAGATATGGAGAGATTCTGTACGCCTTGCATGGGAAATTAGCCCTATCATGGCTGTATACTTGCCGAAACGGTTGAAGTCTCCTGAAAAATCTGTTATCGCGGATGAAGTGTCAAACCTTATTCGACTTTGCCCTGAAGCTGTAATGCATATTGCAGAAGCCCAAATGTACCTGGTTACTACCGAAATTATTTTAAGCGATTACCCAGAGGTAGGCAATACACAAAATAATATTTTATCAAAGTTAAAGGCGTTTGTTTGATCGTTTTGGTTTTGGTTACACAGTTATCTTCACTATTGACGTGGGCTCCATGCTCTCCTATTCGAGCTCTTTCGTTCTTCAGTCGACAACTTCCTCCCCATCCTATTACTGCTCAATATGCTGTGCGATCGTTAAATTCTTATCCTGCTGACGCAGTTCTTTTCTACATTCCACAACTAGTCCAAGCATTGAGACACGATACTGTGAGTGGATTTTACTTTTTTTTTAAAAAAAAAGAGGTAAAAGTAATTTAATAATTTTTATTTACTGATGCTTTGTGATTTTAGATGGGCTACGTTGCCGAGTTCATTAAAAAGATAGCATTAAGATCTCAGCTTGTGGCTCACCAGTTGATCTGGAACATGCAAACAAACATATTCTTAGATGAAGAGGGTCATCAACGAGATCGTAAGCATGCATTGACGATATTGAGAAGGACGACACCAAGAATTCATTCTTACGCGTTAAAACTGGTTTGTCTGTTGCAGCTAACTTGGCAGATACTTTGGAAAGTTTGATCAACGCCATCGTATCTTCCCAATCGGGCAAAGCCAAAGAGTTCTATGAAAGAGAATTTGAGTTTTTCGAAAAAATTACCGGTATCTCGGGCGAAATAAGAAAATATCCGAAGGGACCGGAGAGAAAGAAAGCCTGTCTAGAAGAGCTAGCTAAAATCGAAGTTAGGCACGGATGCTACCTCCCATCTAACCCTGAAGCACTGGTTGTCGACATTGACGCCAAATAGCGGAACACCCATGCAAAGGTACGTAATTTAAGCAACGTAGAAGCTCTTTTAGTATATGAAGGCTTGCACGATCACGTATATTTGAGCTGCACCGTGACTCCATACAAATTTTGAAAAACATAGAAAAATGCGTGTTTCGTCTTCTATAATAGTACCATAGTACGTATAAATTGGGTGCAAAGATCCTTATGTGAAATCTTACTAACCGTGAATAACATTTCTAGTGCTGCCAAGGCTCCGTATCTTGCACGATTTAAAGTCCGAAGATGTGGTATTAAAGGAGTAGAAGCAGCCGGATTGGGTGAAATGAGTGGATGTGCTGATTCCGAATCAGCAGGAAAATCTGAAAGCTCAAGTTCAATGGCGGTTGAGGTGTGGCAGGCTGCTATTTTTAAAGTTGGTGACGACGTAAGGCAAGATATGTTAGCCCTTCAAGTCATATCGTTGTTCAAGAACATATTTGATCAAGTTGGATTGGACCTATACTTATTTCCTTACCGAGTCGTGGCCACGGCTCCAGGCGTAAGCACATTTTTTATCTCAGCATGGACGGCTGTGTGAATTCTGAACGTCAAGTAAAGGGAATTACACATGAACTGTATGTTTTCAGAACGGTCGTAATCGAATGCGTTCCAAACGCGAAATCTAGGGACCAGCTCGGCCGGCAGACGGATGTAGGGTTATACGAGTATTTTTTGAAGCAATACGGCGATGAAGATACGAAAGCGTTTCAGGATGCTAGAAGGAATTTTATCAAATCAATGGCGGCCTACAGTGTTTTAGGCTACTTGCTTCAAATTAAAGACCGACATAATGGAAATATCATGCTGGACGGCGAAGGCAACATCATACACATAGGTAAGTTGCAATATTGATAAATCTTTAATTTTCCTGCTGAAACTGTTTTTGTCTATGATATCTCAAGTTTATTGCACGGCTCTTTATTCACGTTGCAGATTTCGGGTTTATGTTTGAGAGTTCTCCGGGAGGTAATCTAGGATTTGAACCTGACATTAAACTAACTGAAGAAATGGTAATGGTAATGGGAGGGAAAATGGAAGCGCCACCATTTAGATGGTTTATGCATCTTTGCGTGAATGCCTACTTAGCAGTACGGTAAGATATTGCCCATTCATATAAGAACTCAAATCAGTTACTGTCCTTGAAAAATTACTTGAGCTAACGAATCTCTTACTTTTATTGTTTTTAGACCATACTCTGAATCTGTTATCTCCATGGTGTCGTTAATGCTAGATACCGGATTACCATGTTTCCGTGGTCAAACAATTAGGCTTCTTAGATCAAGATTCTGTCCACAAGTGAGTGAAAGAGAAGCCGCGGCTTCCATGATAAATGTGATCAACAACTCATTTTTGTCAGTCAGAACGAAAACGTACGACATGATACAGTTCTACCAAAACCAAATTCCATATTAGATTGAATGAGATACGCAGCAGTCATGTAGTAAATTTCATGTTATATAGTACAGAGCGAAATAGCGCATTGAAAGTAATATATCTCGCAAAAATTGTTGTTTATTGGCATGAACAAGCAATCAAGCTCACCCATCGCTTCTTTCTGCTAAGCGATTTTCCAGACCGATCCCTTCGACTGTTTTGACACTTTGTTTCAGCCTAGTTTTTTTCAGCACTCAGGTCAAGTTTACGATGTTCGCTTTCTGAATTATTTTTAAGTGGTAGTAGTTTTTCGCCTGTCTCCTCATCCTTTGGTAACTTAGGCAATTCTCCCCATGGTTGCATTTCTCCACTTCCAAACAACAAATACGTCAAGCCTCCTACCATGTTAACTGCTGCGCCAATGTAAAAAACATTCAACCACTCTTCTCTAGTTCCATTCTGCGTGATGTAGGCCACCGCAGCCGGGCATAAGAATCCAGGCAATACTCCAAACATATTCATAACCCCAGTCAAAATTCCTGCAAATGGTGGTGCCAGTTCCATAATACTGAGTAAGTATCCGCCCATGTACATGAACTTCGGCCATTCCTTGACCTGCTGACATGGCAGCGATGCCCCATGCATAAGTCTGACACGACAGAAACACAACAGTCACCAAGGCCATGCTGGGAAAAATGGTTCCTGTTGAATTGAGACAAATGTATCAGTTCTGTGTAATTAGGCTCCTAGCTATTCAAGTCGTGAGCCAAAAGCTTAAGGTATCGCTCAAGTCATCAGATATGAACAGAATCAATCCCAAATTACCTATGGTGTTGAAGATTTTCCTCAAAACGGTAATACTGTCATAGGTTCTTAGCTCTAATTTTATCGAAAAACTTCCCGACTGCAAAATGCAGGACCAGCATTCCAACATGGGGCAATGAGGAAATGATGCCATTCTGTAAAAATTGAATTTTTAAAATTGTAACTTACACCTAGTGCCTAGTATACACAATACCAGAGATCCCATCAAGTCTATGCTGGAATTAGTTACGCAGCACTTACTGATCGAACATCCATTCTGAGTACTTCATTCATGTAAATCGGTAGGTACATGGAAAGCGTTGTGTACGACCAAAGTTGAGCAGAAATGAGCTATATTAAGGACGTTTACTGGGATTGACGTCGCTATCTTCATCCAAGGAACATTCATTTTCTGAAATCATACATTTTTCGCATTTGTTCGTTACTTTTTTCTTCAGGAGCTACTACTGGAGCACAAGCATCTGACGAATATGTTGTTTTCTTTGCCAAAAAGTCATTAGCACTAACCTTTCCCGATCTGTTGATGTCCAAATTTTTAGACCGGGTCTCTTGCAGGAAGGTTCTCTCCTCTGCTGAAATCAGGGGATGTAGCTCTGGCCAGTCATAAATTAAGAAGCAGGCTACCACGCACCAAATTATCCCAATAAGACCTGAAATGAGGTAGGTTGGCCATGATAAGTAAAAATCGCAAGGCTGCAAAGTCAGGATTTGTTGTCCAAATAACGTTTCAGCGTACCTGAGATATAGAATATGTATTCCCAGCCCAGTGTATCGCATATGACGGCACAAACAGGGTATGTCACAGCTGCCCCAATGGAAATACCAGCGTAGGCGATTCCCACCAAAAATGCTCTCTCCGAAGGGTCAGACCTGGAAAATGGCGGTTTTAAAAATTGCATGATAGCCATAGAAAGCCTCTCAGACCAAAGAATCATTTTGAATATCCCCTACCATCTAACCGAGAGCATGTTGACACAAGGGAAAGAGGCACCCTGAAATAAACATTTTAAATTGCATGTCTCCGTGGAACTCATCAAATAATATGTCACGATTGAATCCCAAGTTTTTTGTTCACATGTGAAAATCCTTGAAGCAGCCGTACGCCAAACAGGTAGGGTGGACCCAGTCTGGCTGCGATCGGATTCAGCAGGGTCATGATAGAGAAAAAAAGCAAACTGCTTAACAGCATTATCTTTCCTCCGAACCTGTCCGTCATCCATCCTCCTAAGACCTGTAAGTTTACGATTTCTCTTTGAGTAATAGTACTTTGAAAAGAAAAGCAGCTCTGAAATGCTTGCCTGGAAATCTTGGTGTGACTCTAGTCAATGGAATATTAGGAGATTTAATGGCATTCTCGACTTTAGCCTGGGTGTAATGGCCACCGGTTTGGGAACCACAAGATTCCTTAGGAAAGATTACAAAGATGATGTCTTGCCTGAGTAAGTATGAAGCCGTAGAAAAATGATCCCAGAATGCTAGCTTGAACCTCTTTAGACCACTCGAATTCCCCCTGAAACCATCCAACATGAGTTTCATATTCTTTTTCACTGCTGTAAGACCAAGAAACGATTACGTCGGTAGGCATAGCTTGTGCTAGTCCTAAATACACATTTTGGCTCACTCAGGATAAGACGTTTCGCAATTTTCAGTTTTGAATGAGGGTTCACACGCAAAATTAAGCAAGGCTTCACATGCTGTAATTATCCATTCTGAATTTTTTGCCTCGTTATACTCTCAGCTACAAAACAAACCAACTTCAAGGTTGTCCAAAACGAAGCTATAGTCATCCTCCCGACG
>VRMD01002075.1:0-14368 GCA_009872375.1 Sminthurides bifidus | reverse complement strand
CCGAGGGTGCAAAGCGTGCATTCATCACCATGGTAACCTTGTATTCAGTGTTTAGTCTCCACAAATGTCGTTTGTCCTCATGCGATTGGTGACCATGGCTCCTGTCCCGTTGCCAAGTCTGCAGTATCTGATACTAACCTCTTACCCTAGCTCCTGCTGTCATTCGCTCGTTTTGAGCCTTCATTTTCGTCAACTTTACAGTCTATTTCATTGGCATTTAATTGAATTATTATGCGATTCAAATTTTAGTTTAATGTGAAGCACTTATCAAGTAACCTGAAGGAGGGAAACACGGAGCGTCTGGAACATCTCTGACCAGTCATGTGGCTAATTGTTGCCATGTTTGCAGCAGCTTCCACTGCTTTCACCAGAACCGGAGCTGAAGCTAGTCCCCTGGTCCCTTTTCAATTTCACGACTTGAGGGTCCTTACTGATATGTTTGTAGACTGTGACACGATCATTGTATCGGACGGAGGGGTCCCTCACAACATCCATCAAGTATCTCAACCGGTCAAGGTGTACAACAAATGGCTGGAATTCAAGGAACTAACGTCGCACTCGTACATGTACACACCATCCTACGGTGTTACCCAGCAAAAACAATACAAATACTACCAGGAGAAAAAGGTCCAGCTTTTGAGAAAAGAATTCAAAGGGCTCAGTTGCAGGGCTCAAATACTCATCTTCTATAGTTCTCGGATGCTCAACATAGGTGGCATCACACTCGAAGATCTTTCCGGCTTTCGGCATGACGAATCTGCATACCGCTACACAGTGATCGTTAATAGGGCTAACTACAAGCTGAAGAGGGAAATGTTTAAATGGACTTGGGTCAAGCCAACGGCTAGTACAGTTCCATTCTTTTATCACGTGACCATGGAGTGTTATTATGGCTCCGAAAGTTTAATTCACAAGCCGCGCTCTGCTGCGAGCAGCCTAACCGCAGTTAATTCCAGGGACTGGACCACCTGTTTCATAATGACGTTTAAAAAAGTTTGCACCTGCTGCAAAATTCACACTGTCTTGAACTACAGATGTGGCCCTTTAACCCGATGTCCTCTTCGAATATCTCAGGAGGCCAAGACATCAGGCTCCATTAAGGCGAACGAGCGTCATCTGACCATTAGCCGGAGGAAGCAGTACGTTCAAGTCTACGGGTTAAAACTTGCCTACGGCCTTCAGGAAAGATACGATGGCAGGTCTGGTAGATGGACACACTACCGTGATTTCATCCAAGCTTTGCAACAAGAGTTCGGACGGCATGCAGCAGTAACCATGTTGAACGTGGTGATATTCCCTGAGGAAATCTTCCTCCATTCCGTCTTAAGTCACCATGGAAACGTGACTATGAAGATGGGTAAACACGAAACACCAATATTCGCCGGAGAGGTCATCTTCGGTCCCGGTCATTCAAGGGCTGAGGGGATGGGTGGAACGATGCACACCGTGCCAGTCGGTTTAGCAGGAGTTTCATTCATGACCTGCTCCAACATTAGTTTCATCCCTCGATCTGGAATCTTCTACGCACCCTTCGACCTCGCAACTTGGATGTGGACACTGACAAGCGTGTTTGCCGTGTCGGTTGCGATGCTAATGACCATGAAGAAAATGAAAATGTTACCTGCCCTATTTCTCACACTTTATACGATGGTAAGGCTGTTGCTCGACAACCAAAACAGCGTGAGGAAGGACCTGGTTCGACGTGGAGAGGTGATGGCCTTTCTGACCTGGTTGATGGCGTTGGTAGCCACCATTCTGTGTACCGGTTACAGGGGAGTGCTTACCTCTGACCTGGCCAAGCTACCAGAGGTCGCGACCCCACCGTCCTTCGAACATGTACTGACATCTGATTGGAATCTTTTCCGCCATTCGAGTCTCAGCTTATCGAAAACAGTTCAAGTGTCGTTCAGGGCCCAGTCCCTTTTGAAACTTAAACTTGATCTTGATTTGAAATTATGGAAACAAAATACACAATTTAACCGGGAATACCACAGTTTCCAGTACGTAGGGAAGGGTTTGGAGGAGTACCAGTTAGTTTCAAAGGCGTTGGACAAATTGGCAGTGGACATGCATGAGCTGGAAAATGCACCGGATGTCATGTCAGGTATTGAAGGTTCGTGTCATTGCAACGGAAGTTACTGGCTATTCGAAACGGGGACATTTTGGCAGCCTCGGTTTCCTAATGAGTGCAAAGATTTATCGGGTCATAAGATGTTTTTATTGAGTGAGGAACGTATAGCCAAGTCAATCATTTCATGGAGCACGTTTACCATGAGGCCTGGACCAGTTTTCAGGTCAATTCATCGTGGAATCGAAGCGGGACTTTACAAGTGGTTGTATGAGGTCAGGAGTATCTCACGCTCCAGAGTATACGTACAGAATCACGTCATGTCACGTATTCTCAAAAAGGAACCCAAACCTCTGTCGATGAAGACCGTGTTGGTGTCGTCCACGTTCTGTCTTTACGTTGTGCTGTCTTTGAGCACGATGNCGTGTTGGTGTCGTCCACGTTCTGTCTTTACGTTGTGCTGTCTTTGAGCACGATGGCGGTAATTGTTTTTGAATTCTTTTGGATCAACAAGAAACGCATGTATTTCGTCTTGCGGGGGTGGATAACAAGATGTAAACGTCGGGTCAAGTGGTGGGCCCTTTGCAGGTACATGTGGTTCTGGAGACACCTAATGAAATAGTGCTTCGCTAATGCGGCAGGTTAATTTAAGTCAAATGTTTGTGAAGAGCAGCTGTCTTTCGTGAATCACACTCGTGAGTCTTTTGAAAACAAGTTGTTGAAGACTTGGTTGCGTGACCCTGTTCCTCCAGCACATTAAATATTCGAATCCTTCTTCAATCGCCTGACGACCCTCTGCTGTCGTCCAAGCCATGGTCAACGATTAAATGGGGCCAGCATTGGTAACTTTACCTAATTAAATGACGTGGCAACACACGAGGAGCGGAATAGCCTCTCTAGATTACCAGCGTCGTTGACTTTTTCGGTGAGCGCTTTGACTAGAAAAGACCAGGACGTGCTTATGGTCACAGCTTGAGCTATTCATGTAAAACGTGGAATAAATTAATCAATAAAAGCTCTAATATTCGTATTAATGCGCAAAACTGAAAACTCGCCTGGCCTGAATCCATGGATTCATAGGTGAGGATTCTCGATAATAGCACATACTACAAGTTTTCATATTGTCACTCTCTTATGACAACCTTCGCCCCAAGAAGACTACGTACTTTCGTCTGGTCAAGACCTCCTTGCTTTCTTTCTGATCTGATTAAGCTTTTGCAGTTGCCTAGTAACGAAGCAGACTAACAGTAGACTAACGTCCCTCAACAGTCATGTGGCTGATTGTACCCATTTTTGCCGTAGCTTTTGCTGTTGTCACCAAGCCATCAATCGCACCCGTGTCCTCAGACTCTTTTCACTTTCCCGACTTGAAGGTCCTCACTGATATGTTTGTAGACTGTGACACTATCATTGTATCTGACGGAGGGCCACCCCAAAATATCCAGGAAGTAACTCAGCCCTTCAAGTTGTTCAACGACTCGCTAGTATTTCGGGAACTAATTTCGCACTCGCACATATACTGGAACGACTATGATTCCTATAAAGAACTAATGAATTACCAAACAAGTAAGATTCACTTCTTCAGAAAAGAGTTGAAGGGTCTCAGTTGCAGGGCTCAAATAATGATCTTTTACCAGTCTTGGAAGTTGGAAAAGGCCAGTAGCCTCTACAAACTTTCGGGATTCAGGAGAGACGAATCTGCATACCGCTACACAGTTATTGTTGACAGGAATAGTCACATGCTGGGCAGGAAGCTATATAGATGGACACTATACGATTTATCCAGGATACATGACATTCCCCATTTCTACCACGTGACGATGTCGTGTCACTTTGAACAGAGACGGAAAAATGTGACCGAAACTTCTCAGGCTGGAGTCCTGAGTCAAATCGGAGCACATTATACGGCCTGGATGACCTGTTCCTTACGTAGATTTAAAATAGCTTGCCTTAACTGCAAAATTAACGATGTCGTGGAATACCCGTGCAAAGGGACCCATCCAAAGGAATGTGCTATTGAAATAGCAGAGGAGAGCCACCAAGACGGTTCAATCAAGGCGAATGAACGCCATCTTGCAATCGTCCACGACAATCAGTTCGTTGTAGTTCACGCATTGAAATTTGCCTTCGGGTCTGTGGAAATGTCGCAAAAGAGTAGATGGGCCAACTACCGTCATTTCATCAAGTCCGTTCAAAGGAAATTCGGAGGTCATGCAGCAGTTACCAAGTTGGACGTGCTCATACTACCTGAGGAAATATTTTTGCATTCCGTCTTGACTCATCACGAAAACATGACCGTGGAGTCGTGGGAGGAGCGTAATTACCCCGTAATTAACTCCGGGGAGAGTATTGTCGGTCCTGGTCGCGTTGCTTACACTTCTTCCGGGGCAGTAGCGGAAACTGTGCCCGTGGGGGAAACAGCAATTACATTCATGACCTGCTCCAATATAACTTTCGTCCCTCAGACGGGCATCTTCTTCTCACCCTTCGACCCCGCCACCTGGATGTGGGCCTTGACGAGTGTGATTGCCGTTTCGGTCACGATGCTCATGGCGATCAAAGGGGTGAAAATCTTCCCTGCACTCTTTCTAACGCTGTATACCCTTATGAGACTGCTGTTAGAAAACCACGGTGGTGTGAGCAGGGGTCTGGTGAGTCGTCAGAGGCTCATGGGCTCCCTGACCTTCTTGGTAGCGCTGGCAACGATCATCCTAAGTACGGGTTACAAGGGCGTTCTCACATCAGATTTCGTCAAGCCTCCGAAAGTAGGGGCACCACCAACGTTCGAGCAGGTACTAGCATCCAATTGGAGCATGTTTCGTCACACGAGCTTGGCCTTCCCTAAAGGTCAGGAGGGGTCATTTGAACTGGAATGGACGATGCGAGCGAAGATTGACGACGGTCTGGATTGGTGGAAATACACGATAGATGTGAGGAGAGAAACTGGTGATTTTGTGTACACAGACAACGGTCTTAAAGAATATCAATCGGTTTCAAAAGTCCTCGAGAAATTAACCAGGGACACGGACAAACTAAAGAGAATCAAGGTTGAGCAAGACATGTCATCTCTACTGGGCGAATGTCATTGTAACGGCAGTTACTGGGTTTTTGAAACGGGGACCTTTCGTCAGCCTGGGTTTCCAAAAGCGTGCCAGAATAGATCAGACAGTCTGATATTTTTGTTGAGTGAGGAACGCATTGCCAAATCAAGCGTTTCATGGGGTCATCCAGAGATGCGGCCCGGCCCATTGTTCAAGTCCATCCATCGAGCCATTGAAGCTGGTTTGTACAAGTGGTTGAGCAAGGTGAGAAGTTCATCAGTTTTCGGGGTGTACTTGAAGGATCATGTGATGTCGCGACAGCTCAAGAAGGAACCCCAGCCCTTGTCATTGAAGACCCTGCTTGTGCGGTCCACCATGAAGCTTTACGCTGTACTTTCTCTTCTTACTATGGGGGTACTTAGCGGTGAGTGGCTGTGGGTTCGGAGGAAACTCATTTATTTCGCGGTGCGTGGGTGGACAAAAGTGCGTTGGGAAAAAATGAAGACGAGGATCATCAAGTTTTACCAAAAGTGTAAGAGGGATACGTAAATCTAATTGGCATTTTTCTGCCATCCAGTTTAAGTGTCTTCGTTTAAGTTATTTAAGTTTAAGTGTCTTCGTTCCAGAAAGCAAAATACACGAGACAATTAGCTTACCTGATTAGTTTTGCTGCTTTCTATATCCGTCATAACTCTAGTCGCACTAGACGACCATAGACAATGAGTTTTACATCAGCCTTGAACTCTTCAATCTAAAGGTAAATCCATATGCTTCTCGTGAATCTTGAAACATCAATGTAACACTTATCTCAATTGTCTCAAAGCCTCTCGATGCACCCACCACCGTATCTCGTGTCGAACACCTGTAATTCTTACATCTTGGCATCTGTAAACTCAACTTCCCCATGTTTTACCTCGATTTTGTGATTTCCTTTGATGCCTCCTTATAATTTTGGCTCTAAATGTGCGAATCACAATGCGGAACTGGGCGATCGACCATGAGGGATTTTCGCACTGAGCCTTAGGGCAGTTTCTGTGTCTACAATACCATACTTCCCGTCTTGGTCCCCCCATTTCTACCTTGTTAAACAGTCAAGCCTATTCTACAGTACAGTGTCGTGATCCAAGGCTCTAATAATGATTGACGTTATGAAACCTTTGTTCTTACGTTAGTTAAGATCGTTAGCCGAACGAGCTTGTTTAGACGCTCTGGTGCATGTAATTATGGTCAAGTTTTCATTTGTGTGTTTGTAGTATTTCCACTGTCTTAAGTCTAATCTAGAGTCAACAGCAACCTTGCTCTAGCACAATCCACCCTCACGAACTCAATGCAAAAAAAATCATAAGAAGACGTAGCTGACTACAAGTCTTGTTTGAAATCCACTTCTTCCAGCCTTTTATTGTGGCAGTGATGTTCCTTGAAGAAGCACGTCTCGCCTTGTGCAAGACAAATTGACAGATGTTGAGCAAAAAGTTGGGATTTCTATATGCAACATTCCATTTCCCTTTCACGTGGTTCACATTAATATACTTCAAGCACAAGGAAGAACCAGAACTGAGAATCCTGCTTCAGATTCCGAAAGCTTAAGCTCTGATTATTTTGACTTCTTGCCGTGATTCAGAATTGGGTTGAACGCCGTATAAAGTGTATCGCGAGGTTTAAATAAGTTATTACTTCGTGGATGTCTCAAGAGTTAACAGCTCCTCTTGCTCACAAACCAACGTTGGCTTAATAAGCAAAGACAGTGACAACTTTTCCCATGAATGGGGTGTTCACCTAGGGAACTTTCTTCAAGAACTGGAAACAAGTTGGTGCTGAAGGTGGAACTGGACAAAAAGTTGTGAATTTCGCGTTTCTAACCTGTATTTACTGGGATTTTCTTGGTACACTGACCATAGCTTCTGTGACCAAAGTTTCTTACGCATTAATTCATCATACTTGGAAAAATTAGTTTACAAGCTTTTTGCTGACGTAGACAACATGGGACCGAACACTGAACAGACGGAACAGGTGGCCCTAAATCAGGTAAAGTAATGCATTGTGTGACATGCATCATCCCAAGGTTGCAATGACAAGGAAAATCCCCTTGTCAGTCTCAGTTTTGCAACGTTACACTGTCGGGTGTTTTTGCCTCAGCTGCCTCTTTTTCTATCATGTCATGGTTTTTGTGTTTCAAAGCTCAAGGAAAGAATTCCGGATTTGCTGGAAAAGTTCAACTTCTACAGGCGAAGTGACGTTTGGCTCCTAAGATGGCTCCGAGGTACTGTATAATTTCTTGTCTCGTATGAAAAACAAGTCGTAATCCTTACTTCAATTCATGGTTCAGGATGAGATGATCACTGGCTCGTGTGTTTGATCTGATGCGGACGGTGACTTTTGGAGAGATTTCACTAAGGAAGTTTAAAGATTGGGCTTACGTAAATAAGTACTTGATTACGGCTCCAAGAAAGGTCAAATATCAATGAAATTAAGTTAACACTAGAATTTTAGAGCCGAGCCAAGTTAAGTGAGCAAGTACGACAAGGCTGACAGCTGGTCAGACTACAGGGTGGTTGTAATCTTAAAAGACGCTTGGGAGGATGAAAATCTTTGGGGCTGTAAAGATCATGATGATTCAGGATTTGAATGAAATGCCGTACAGTATGTACATATACTTACTTCTCGTTGGTGGTTGCGGTCAGTGATTATATTTGTTTTTATGTAATGGAGGAGATGTAATCGGAACGTTATCCAGGAATGTGTGTTTCATTCATTGGGCATACTCTTTAAAAAAGCCCTTCATAAGCAAATTGTAGTGGTATCTCATGAGGGAAGTTTACTTACAAGAAGCCAGCTTGAACTTTTGAACTGTCCCTGAACTTAAGGTTTGGGATGCTGAGTTTACGTAATACGCAACAACGTTAATGAATTAGTTCAGGAATATAAAGGACAAAGAACGGAAAGCAAGTTTTGCTGACACTCTTTACTTTACGAAAATAAACAACTTGGATGCGTAACAGATTTAGATTCTTGGTTAACGGATAACGCCGTACTTTGCTGACACCTGTCTTTCAAACAAATCTAAGGCAAATGTCCAAATACAGTAGCTAAACCGAGTTGAGAACTACTATTAATTTGTTTTTGAAAGTCAATGCCCGCTAATGAAACAATGCGCTCTTTAGACAATTCAAATCTTTAAATAAGTCACAAAACGTTAATGGGATTTACACACCTCGTTCCAATTTTCAGCTCGAGAAATGGATGTACAAAAGGCAGAGGACATGTTGCGAAAGGTAAGGACGAAAAAATGGTTAAAAAAGTTCAACTTGTAACGTCGCATTCAGAGAAATTAATTAAGACAGCGCAGCGTTAACAAAGCGTCGGAGAGAGTGGCGATTCGTCACTTTTCGCAACGCCATGCATGCGCTTTGGCATGTGAGCGTGAGCAGCCATGTGAACAATTTTTGTTACGCTGAGTAAGCGTGCATGTTCGCAGTAAATGTTTTGCTTAAGTAATCTGGTCAGAAGTTTAGTGCTTATTAGGGATTTTTTGCTCATTATGCGCTCTGCGTTGCATGCCACAATGCCACTTGACATTTTCTTACCTGTTAATGACTGAGGCTTAGGTGTTTCTGTTTCTCAGCATATGGATTGGCGGGTTGACGACAACATTGACGGTATTATGGAGTGGCAAATACCTGAAATCATTGACAATGAGTTCCCGATTCAAGCTTCTGGCTTCGACAAAGATGGATGCATAGGTAAGGGAAAGCTGAGATTACAAGGCTTGATTTCCGTCTGACTTGCAAAAAATACGCAAGTAATGTTTCTGCAAAACTCCTATGAAAATTACGAGGCATTAAAATGGTTGCAAATTGTCTTGTAGTGGCGACTGTTCCTTTCGGCAATTGGGATGTTCGCAAGCTCGTTACCATGGGATTGCGAAAAGAGTTCGTGCGTTACGTAAACCAGATTTTCGAGCAGGCGATGCGATTTCTGGAGCATAAGAGCACGGAGAATAGGATTTTGACCCAGTTCGTTATCATCTTCGACTTTGAAGGTTTCTCCATAAGGCAGTTGGCTTCTAAACAAAGTAAGTTGTGGATGACTCCTTTTCATGGAGATATTTAGCTATGGCATATGGAGTCATGGCTATCCAGTTATACAGTCATGGAGTTCGAAGTCTTAGGCCGAAGGAACGTAGTCATTTAAGTGATACTCAGGTCAATCTGAAGAAGAACGGGATACATGACAATAAAACTTAAACTTTTCTAGTGATCGAGACAGTTGCTGAGATCTTGCGACTCTTCGAAGCTAATCACCCGGAGACTTTAAAACAAGCTTTTGTAGTCAACGGTAAGTTGATTTTTAAATACTGCTGGGACTGCTTTCTGTAATGAGAGTTTTCAATTAAGATACGATTTTAACCTAAGGTGTGTAGCAGTTCTATTTATGCCTTAAATCTGCTTGCAGCCCCGAAGATATTTGAAATCCTCTTCACAGTCATCAAACCTCTTCTCACTGCCAGGACGTTATCCAAGGTAGACGTTTTCGGATGTAACACAACTCAATGGAGGAAAGCATTACTGGCTAACATTGATCCAGATCAGTTGCCGTCTTTCTACGGCGGTTCCATTTCATCTCCGCATAATGTAATGACAATTTGGTTTTTCCCTTCTATTGCTTCATCAGGTGTGTAATTGTATTACCTGGGGAATATAGACGGGTAAGTTAATCTTTAATCTTTTCAGTACAAAGCCCGTTACGGATTCGATGTTTTCCCGAAATATGAAGAATTTCCTGAAGAGGAATTCGTCTGTGTGACTGTGGACGCTGGGATGACTCATACCGTTGAATTTAGTTTGTCCAAGGATAGTTGTTTGAGGTAACTAGTCTTTCTAAAGACTTTGTGATTGTTAATTGCAAGCCGCCTAGGTAGTTTCTAAACGGGAATGGTCATTCTCTGGTACTCCAGCTGGAACTTCCGAACGGTGGACTATGACATCGGGTTCTACATGACTGTAAAAGACGAAAAAGAGGAGGAGGAACGGAAAATTTTCGAATGTTCTCGAACCGATTCTCATCTGTTCCTGCAAAAAGGAGGGGTCACGGCAACCAGTACTGGCACTTGTAAGTTTCTCCAGCTTATTTCCAGTCTAAAACTTCGAAATTCATGTTACCAAAATCGAGATTTTTCTAGAGGTTGCAAATCATTCAGTTTTTCAAACAATCGACTTTTCCTTTAATGAAGACCACTGGTTCGGTTTACAGATACCCTGGTTTTTGACAACTCCTACAGCAAGTTCCGCAACAAGAATGTGTTTTACGCTGCCCGAATTACACCAAATGCTAAGACTCTCCGGATAATGAGGGTAGCCTAACTACTTTTTCTGCTGTTTTCAAGCAACTCTTACGGTTCATGAGTCATCTCTCTGATTAAGGGCAAGGACCCTTGACCTCGCTCAGTTTCAAAAATTCAAAATCCTCAGTAGTTTATGCCCCAGGCTTTAGTTTCATGTTCTGTTGTACCTGTTCTTTTTTGCTGTACCTTAAGCAGCTTCACCTTGTCTTGGTTTCGCTATCAGTTTTGTACTATGAGAATAACTTGAATGAGTGACCTGTGCATTAGTGAAAAAGACAGTATCCATGGAAACAATAGTTTAAGTTCCAATATACTCCCGCTTCAGGTCAAGCTTTAGGAAAACTATAAGGTCCCATTTTCTTACTAGTCTGTCTTAAGTCACAAGGTAAATCCTTCATTAAATATTTATTTTGGCACGTAATACTGCAGTGGTGAAAATTAAGTAGTTTTTCAGAGTGGAGGTGCAGATGCACGCAATTAAATCAACTAGTGAATGTACATATTAATTAAATTTAGTCTTTCCATGTCTCGATACTTTCACCGGTGGCTTTATGTACTAATTAAAAAAAGCAAGTCGATCATCACCAACTTTACCTCTTGCATACCATTAAACTCAACTATGGCTTTTAAAGTTCGATCTTATGTTTCGAATTACAAACCCAGTCATGTTATAATTAGGTTGCAGAATCTTGTACACTTGTGTACATACTCGATAAAGAGCATTTTCTGGTCTTCATTTACCGTAAAAGAGAAAACTTAAATGCAGCTAGCTCAAACTAACCCTGTACAACAAGAGAATGATTGTGCAAGTGCTACAGGTGCGTGCAAAACTAACAAAGGAGATCACTGATGAGCTGAATTCGCTTGTGCAAATACAAAGTAATTATGATAAGTTTAAATGTAAATTAAAATTACACTACATAACTTTTAAAGAAGGCCCGTTCATGCACAACTTTCTAAATGAGTGAAAGCGTCTCTGACGTGTACATGTTGCTGATCACTGTTTGCAAGGGGGTGGATCCAATGCTCTTCTTGAAGAACAGCTCCTCGATAGTCGATGCTTTCACCGCCTTAAGCAACGGAAGCAAGAGCAACATCTTCCCAAACCGATGTGGCTGAGTAGCATACTTTTCACTAACGTAATTGCTGAGGAACATCTGAGCTTGATCTTGCAAAGCTGAAACGGCTTTGGAGTCTCGACCGCTTTTGCTACAATCCGCACTGAACAAGATGATGTTGCGCAAACAGGCAAACTCCACATGATCCAGATTCATGGCCCGGAATTTCTCGATTGTATCTTGCCAAGATTTCATCTCTAATAGGATTTCCTCCCTTTCTCGTTTGTCCATGTCTTCCGTATTGAGCGAATCTGGAAGTCAAGGAGCATATCAAATACTGCAGCAATTGAGTTGAGGAATCCTGATTAAGCTCTAGAGATTAGTAAGAGCCGTTTCTGTTTCCATGGCAACCAACTTCTGCACCAAAAGTACCTGCTCACTAATATTTTTCGTGTCTAAAGAAGTCAGGGTGTAATGACATACCTGATAGCAATGTCGGCCCCATTTCCAAGGGAAGTTGGATCTGGGAGGCTCCTAGGACAAAGAGCTCTTTCCAGGTCCCTTCCAAAAGGAGCAACTGGTCCTTAAGTGGCAGTGATGTGAAGGCAGACAAACTCTTTGCCCATTTGATGTTGGAAGTGAGGAGGTTGGCAGCCCTCTCGCGTAACGTTTCCGCCCCGAGCCTTAAGAATGGAAAGTTGACACCGCTCCCTAGCTGGGGACCTTGTGAAGGTGACGCTGGTAATGAGTTGAAGAAAAGATTTCCGTTCCCTCCCAAAGGAGGACTTATGCCCTTGCTGAGGAGAACTGCCATTCAAAGAGGCATTCAAGTTCTGTTGCAATTGGAGCATTTCCTGCCAGCCGGGATACTAAAAAGACATGAATGAAATAGTTGAAAATTAAAATCTTGGGCTGTCAAATTCTTTTCCTTTGCCGGATTCAAAAATTCGTTCGTACAAGTACGCGGACACGGAGCTCAATGAAAGATCGTATCGCAAGTAGACTTGTTTTCCTTTTGCTTTTCATACTCGGTATGACAAATTAGACAGGAAAATAAGATATCTGCGGTACTGGAAGCTTTTAGGCGCAAAATCCGCCCATTTACAAAGATTATCCTCAGAAAAAAAAATCCAGCAAAGTCAAAGATAGCGTGACTAGCGGCAAGGTTCAAAGACAGATGCTCTCTAAAACAATGGGATGAACAAGGGAGAGAAATGCAAGGGATGATGATAAAGCTTCCTGAACTGTAAAAGTATTTACCTTAAACTGAGGTAAACAAAACAAGGGGTGTTCCATCATCGGCGGACGCATAAGCAACGACTTCATTGACGAGTCATGTCCGTGACCTCGAGCCTGTCCGTTCCGATTTAAGGACCAAGTCTAAAGGTGGGCAAAAGAGGCTGCCGGTTCCATAAAGGCCCTGAAGGGCCTGCTGACCCAAGTGACTTTGGAGACTTGAGAAAAATGATGCGGAAGATGACTGCAAGCCCTGGTTGTTGCCGCCTGTGGTTGTTGTGCTAATGGACGGAGATGAGTTCTGACGTTTTTCTGCATCTTCGGAGTTGCTTGGCGGAGATCCTGGAGAGGTGACCGAAGTGTAGCCCAGTGGGGAGTTGCCCCGGGAACTGCCCGGACTTTGACTTCCGAGTCTTTTG
The DNA here is from genome assembly GCA_009872375.1 of Sminthurides bifidus. NCBI lineage: Eukaryota > Metazoa > Arthropoda > Collembola > Symphypleona > Sminthurididae > Sminthurides > Sminthurides bifidus. The sequence continues at coordinate 1,205 of VRMD01002075.1, read as the reverse complement.
TTAGAAAGTTGATGAGATGTGAGAGAGGAGGAAGTGGGACTCTGGCAGCTTGAATCCAGGAAGTAGTTGCGAGATATTGGCGAATGTTGTGAATCTACAGGGTGGGTGGGAGAATGGGCAGGGGATTCTTTGGCAAAGTAGAGGGACATTTGCCGTCGGAGGGTGGCATTTCGAGGGCCGCGTTCGTGTTGAACGGCTGTGGATTAAAATTTTACTGTTAGATTTTGCAAGTCAATTAGTTTTCTAGAGCATATTTTAGTCGAGGAAGTGGTTAATGTACGATTATAATAGTGAAATAGTCATCTTTTAGTTAAATACTTCGGATAACGGAATCGATGTCTTACCATCCTTATTCATGCCAGCATCAATACACTTCTTCAGTCTACAAGCTCGGCACTGATTTCGGTGCGTCTTGTCCACCATACACATACCTTCGGATTTAGCCCGGCAAATGTATTGACGGTTTCTTCGGATTGAGCGCTGGAAATTGAGAAATGGAAATTTGTAACTTTTTTTCTGCAACTTTTTTTGTAAAATTATGTTTACGCTTAAAATTTTCAAGGATAAATCACCGAATGTGAAATTGCAAAGTTTGTAGGTTTAAGCAATGACTGTTTCCATGGTTAGAAGAGAAGGAGCCAAGACTACTCACCTTGAAAAACCCAGCGCATCCATCGCAGGCAAAGATGCCATAGTGCTTTCCAGACGAATGGTCCTGGCAAACTTTGCACGGGATATCGTAGAGGATTCGACCTGCAAAGATCAATTACAACTGTTAAAGAGACTGACTTGCCAAGCCAATCGCCACATTGCGACCTCCGACCTTAGCAAAGTATCCTTTGCTGACAACTTGTCTTCGGACTACACCTTGGAATAGGCACATGTTATACAACCCACCAACCTTCTGAAGGCCCCTTCTACTTAATACCAGAGTGATTTCAGCCTGGAAAACAAAACACTTCCGCCTGCATCACTTTCCCCATTACTGTCTTTACTCTAACCTCTTTCCGGAATTCGGACCCGGAAGTGATCATCACTGAACTCACTCTTTCACATTTCCGCCTAGGATGTCCCTCACTCATCTCCAGTCTTTCGCCTCGGCTGAACTTCAACCCCCTCCCCCCTCCTACTCTTCCTCTGCGTCATCTCATCGGCATCGGTCATACTTGTTACCAAGCCCTAATGCTTGAGTCAATCGATCTATC
>VRMD01002074.1:0-14373 GCA_009872375.1 Sminthurides bifidus | reverse complement strand
AGCTCACGGAGAAGTCTGTGACCGCGCCATGTCTCGCGTCTTTTTGTTTCTCATCTTCATTCAATTAAACATGCTCCTCCCTTCCATTCCGTGGTCCATTTACCATAACAGGGGTTTTAATTTCAATCCAGATTCTCAGATTGCAAAATTTCACGGTCAGTGTCCCCCACCGCTGCATCACACCTCCGACAGCTTCTTCCACCCTGTGTTACTTTACTTTGAGTGCTTGCTTGGAGCAACCTGCGCTGTTCTGGCGTATGAGGGAAAATTGTGATTTTCGCACGTCTTTGTTTACATTCTCATTACCCAATTTACATGAGGCGAGAAGAGATTTATCCTGATCCTCCCATGAAATTAAGGCGTTTACCCCGACCGCGTATAAAATTACCCTCATCATTGCACACACCGTTCCTGCTAACTAAGTGGAGTCGGAGCGCATGCAACGCTTCCGCAGTTTCTCCCAAAAATCCTCTCCTACTTCCTTCACAGCCGAGATTCGCATCACTTCCTTGCTGAGATTCAATGCCAGCCTCGCCAGACGCTCAGCACCAACATCACATCAAGAGCATCACCCATACCTTGACTTTGTCTGTAAGGTAACAGAGGTTCAGGTTAAATAGGAACATTATCGGGGATGATGAGCGGAGAGGAATGGCGAGAAATATACTATGTGAATCCCTGAAATCCTGTAGTATCATCTCACGGTAGCCTGATCATTTGCACTTGAGCCTTTTCAGGGAAATAATGAGGGGAATGCCGAGCGTGCATAATTCGGAGAAACCTTTCTTTCAGCCAGTCATTCGCCTTATTCAACTTGAGGCAGACAACAAAGACGAGCACGAGCTTTCGGTCACGAAACAAGGCACTTCCACGTGCTGACAGCATCCACTTAACACTTGTTACCTTCCGCCAATTTTTCCTTTGTCTCAAAGCATTAACCCTTGCTGTCCTCTTCTTTCTATTTCCCTACAGTCAGAATGGCAGTAATTCACCATTTGCTCGAACTTGATAATTTCCGCCTGTAATCAACAGCTCCTCATTATACGCTCGACTACCGATCGGCCACCTTATAGTCAATGTCACCAGCCAGCATGCTGTTTAATCCAACTCATCAGCTCGCACCACCTTACAAATTTGCAGACGACGGCCAGACATACCAAACACACTAATGCTAAGCGCTCACGCCGTCCGAAGTAGTAAAAACAACTTTATCAAGGATGTAGTAGTCGACCTGCACTCACTCATAACTTTTGTACACAAACTTCCATTACACAAACGCGAATTCTGTCTCGCCGAGTCCCTTCCTTTTAGCCACATTAACCTTCTCGTCGTACATAAAAATGTCTAGCCTTTATTTTGGTTCAGGGTCTCTCGATCACCATCAGGCCATGCTGTATTCTATGGGAGCAGAATCTACCTCACAGGCAGAAACAGCAAATATTTTCGCCATATTGCCTAGTACACGTATAATCGCGATTATCCATTTGGAACAAAAGGCCAAGTTCATGTTGGAGCTCTCACAAAGCACCCCAGTAAAAGTAAGTCAAGTGTCAGCAATCCCTTGCCTTTGGCCTTGAGTGCGTGAATGGTTGAATTAAATGATATAATGTTAGATAAATCCTCTACGCACAAACTCAATGTCTACTACTCCAAAGTTGCAGAAATTAAGTCAGACTTTTGGCAATGCTATGTGTCTCAAGTACAGGTCGACGAGCCAAACGGACTTTTGCTAATCACAATGTGGTAGTAGGCGGCTGCTGACAAGATTGAGGCATCAAAGTCTAAAATTGTACATTATGCTTCTTCTATTACATTGTATTTCAGTGGGTGGTTTGTTCTCATTTTACTTTATCTATTATTTGTGGTGACAACAATAGGTTAATAAAAACTTCAAGAAACAGGCTGAAAGCTCACAGGACATAAATTACCACCTCTCATTTCATGAGTTTTTAATTTTACTGCTGAAACCTGTAATGCTTAGTTTGCATTTTACATGTGCGCGAATTGTTCGATCTTGAATTAAATTATGGAAACGCACTGCTGCTGATAGAGAGATTGGCAAGAGGAGATTAGTGGGAAGGTGAAGGAAATGCTAGGATTGCCTAAACGTGGTTCATAAGGCTTGTGGTCCAAAAGTATAAGAAACCTGTGGTACTCTTACTTAATGCGACTTGGTTCATGTAATAGTGAGAGAAAAGTGCTTAATTTCATTGTTTTGGCATTGCCGCAGTGAAGTAGCTAAGCCACTACGCAATTGATTTCCTTGCATCACGTACACGTCTCAATCAAGTTGCCATTACTTTATCTCATTCATTCTCAATTCGAGGTTGTCAGACTCGTCACGTGTCCTAATCTCACAAATATAAATTTTCATGCTTATTTAGATATGTCTGTCTGGTCTCACCAGACTGTATAATCTCGCACATGTAAGTGTAAAAGAGGGATCACCATCATCCATATGTATGAGGCAGTCCTTCTTCTCTCTCACAACAGACCTGTATGTGTTTCTGTATTAAGAACGAGTCGAGCTCTCACATTAATGCGTCGATTCTTCATTCCTATAAAGTATAGAACAAAATCTCCCTCCGCTCTTGTATTCCAAGTGCGATTTTGTAATCCATATCATCTGCAGCCCACAACCTTTGCTCCAACAGCAAATGTTCCCGTAACACACATTTGGCTGGTATGCAATCCTCACTGAATCACCATCATCATTTCCTCCTCCTCCTCCTCCTTCCACAACAAAAACAGTATCATATGATCATCTAGTCAACTGAAAAAGATTATCATCATCGTCATCCAGTAAGCAACCACATCCAGCAAAACGATTCACCGCCATTTCCTCCTCAATTTCATAGTCCCTCCTGGGTGCGAGTACGGCCACCACTTCTCCATGAATAAGGCCTGGTTCACTTTCCCCCGTCCAAAATCCTTGCACTTTGTCAAAAACTAACCTGTCATCATGAATAGCAAGTTAAATATACATACAAAAGCTGTCTGCAGCAGTACAACAGTGGGTGGGATAGAAACTGGGACATGTGAACTAGTTGTTACTAACTAGTAAGAGGATGGAAGGTGAGCTCGGTGCGTAAATTCCATACTGGTTTTCTCTAGCGATCCTCTCTAGATGCTCGCCGTTGTCTGGTTTTGTCTGGTTCATGGTTTACTTTCTCCATCCGGGCGGATTCCAGACCGTGCATATGCATTCGATAAGTGTGTCGGGAGCGGGAAAAGTAGCAGGCATCATCCGGTTCGTTTAGGACCAAAGCCAAACATTCCTCTGCGTCTGACGAACTCGAGAGCTTTCACGCACGTGTACTTATGTATCTTCAGCCGGTCGTATGTACATGACTGTCTGGGTCGTCTGCACAAGTTTGGCAGACAGCTGAACCCTGAAAACACACACGGTGTGTGTGTAGCCGCAGAGACACTTTCTTCGACAGACGTTGTTCGACAAGTGTGGTTAAAACTTTCATTGGAGTGGATCTACTCTTGTCAGACTTTCCATAAGGATTCCCTTCATTTCCGTCCCCTTTGGATCCTTCTGGCCGGATCTCATTTAATCAATGTGACTACATGTATCTATTCCGTTTTCCGTCGTAGTCGTCTCCACGCACATCATGTTGTAAAATTTCATTTTCTTCTCTCCGTCCCAACAGAATTAGTTCTCACCTCATGTCCTCGAAGCGTCGAGCTTTAAATTGAGCTTTAAAATGTGGCAGAGGCTTTGCATATGTCTGTGAGCGTTTTTAAAAATTTCCAGTGTCAAATGGATCATTTGGCCATATTTCATAATCTGCATACGACAATCTTCCCTTCCACTTGATTCAACTCCTTGGACTGACTTAAAGGAAGAGCACATCCTCTCCCAATCGGGCATTTCGCGCATCAATCTCCACACGCTTCGTCTCCCCCATCTGCATGTGATTGCTCCTGGCTAGGCTCCGACTACGACTGGCGTAGTGAAGCAAGAATTGCATAATCGACCATATGGAAAATATTCACCATGCGATACATTCATCCCAGACTTGTATATACAATTCATTTACGCATTTCTCACACTCACTCAGTCAGTCAGACTGAGAGCGAACGTAGGATTGACCTTGAAAATCCCGACAGGGGCATTACATTTTCCTAAAGAGCGTTGTCTGGTCTCTCGCTCTCTCTCTTCCCGTCCGTACTCTAGCCCGAGTAGCTCACTCCAACTCTTGTGAAGCAACTCCTCTTCAACTATACAAAGTGTAGAGATTCCAACGAACCCAAACGCCTGCACTAATGCTGGCAAGAGTGCTGTGAAGGCAAAAGCTCTCTGGATAGAAAGCGGCCAGACGCGCTCTCAAGCCAAATCTGCGATTTCGTCCACGTTCGCGAATCTGGCAGTCTGCAAACTCGAGTGTCTATGTCTGCGCCACTACTACATCTGCAGTAGTATCATGCGTCTCACGTACATGCCTCCTTCCTTCCACAGAGCTTTTCATCCGACGTCTATTTGAGGCGGGCCTTTTCCACTATTACTTTCATCCCCTCCAAGCAAGGTGAATACACAATAAGGTCGAGTCAGTAAACCAGACTGGATCGCGTACATGTTGTCTCCTGCTCCGCATTGCATACATACAGCGGACACGGCGGGAGAGTTATTGATCTTTCTCCAGCCAAGTTCAAAACTTTTCCCTCTTCTGCACCACAGTCACTCGTAACGCCCGAAACCCATCCCGCTCTCCGTCCTCGTCCTCTGCTTTCACTTGGCCCCTTTCTCGCTCTTTCACTTTTTCTCTCTCTCCCGTCTCAATCAATTCCAGCCAGCCAAGTACCCGAGCACCCATCCTTCCCATCACTTTCATCCCATGTCTCGCATTCTCCACGAGTACACACTACACACGAAAAGCACATGAAATATAAATTCCCTCCGGACATTCATTCTCCTATTCCAGACCTGTCTGTCTGTTTTTAGAGCTTCGGTAAAAAGTATCAGTTAACCTTCAGCCTTGACTCCTTAACCGAAGCCACAGCTACATGCACCGGCAAGGACTGTACGCACTCCAAACCTCCCTCCCGCAAATACCGTCTTACTTTCCTTCTCCGTAAATGCTTCACTCCCACGTCCAAAATCTCCAGACGGTGACTATGTACATTCTTGTCTCCTGCCCTATGCCCAATGGCATGTCCCATTCCCTTCCTACACAACTACAACACACTGCAGTCAACTTGACCGTTTACAAGTTACGATTCACAAACACCAGCATAACTATACAAATCATGGCGTGTACAAACGCCACACAATGTCCGTGTAACTTTTTCTCCTCTCCAGAAAGCCAACCGTCTCCCACAGTCGCTTGCTTCATTTCTAACGCTGCTTTTCTTTCTTTTTACTGCCACATTGTTCCGCAGTTATTGCCCTTAGATAGGGTAAGATTTTCATACTCGTAGCCCCCTGCAACGTCCAATTGACATTGCAGCAAGCTCAATTTTCTTCAACTGACGATTCTACTACGGTAAAACCTTCCTTCAGGCTCACATCACTGATTTCCCCATGTCATTTCCTTAAATATTACCTTACAAAGCTACCAAAAGCTCTCTCAGACATGCATCAAATCCAAACTTGGCTTTCACTCCCTCCAATCCATTCCAAGGCCCAGACGAGCTCAGCTTTTACTTGCTTTCTGTAAGCGTACTCACGCATGTATTTACTACAAGTCCAGCGTACTTCCTTCTTCCTTGTTTACGTCGGCAGTCGCATTATTCAGACGTCTGCAGGTACTCTCATTCTGACTTCTTTCTCATTCTTTCTTTCACTAGTATGCATACTTAAAATGAAACAACATGTCTCTCTAATCTGTTTTCCTTTTCACCAACTCGGATTGTCTCACAGATTTCCTCCTGCCTCACCATTGTCTTAAGGTCGTTCTTTAATTTCTCGCCAGACATAGCCTTTTCAATGTTATCTCGGAGGACGGTGGGTGAGCAGGGCTGAAACCCAAGTTCAACCAATTTGTATTCATCATCAGGCTGCTTAAAAGTCCTTATTTTCGACTCAGATTCCCAAGACAGTTTTTTAACACTGTCACTCTCTCGCACTTTCGAGCTAAATTTCTTTCTGCGCTAATTCCTATTCGCTACACAAGCTCCTCGCACTGTCTCATTTCTGTCCTCAACTTGTCCCTTTCACTTAGCAGCGAACAAGTTTCCAAGTTTTACCACTTTTTACGTTGCGCAACTGAGTTGTAACTCAAAAGTTACACAGATACGTACCCAGGAACAGTGTTCAAGTGATGTAGGTGATTTCCTCCAAGCGCTTGCATACCTAATGTGCATGTTCTAGGAATCTCACAACTGGAAAGAGGATGCCACATTTGCTCTTGAGCAGTTTTTGTAGCTACTACGAGTTTGGTTGATGGGAAAAAACTCCTTTGCTTCTTACAAGATGCATAAGTGGCTGACACTCAATCAGAGAATGTGACTGTGGAGAATGAAAAAGTTGTAAAACGAGACGTAGGACTCCCGGGTTAAAAAATCTCGTTTCCATTCCAGCCGCTGGCTTCCACTTGTAAGTTTAACCGGTGCTTGGCAACCTTCACGGTCCTCTTCTCGTTGCCAGCAATCAAAAGTACTGGTTTCATCTGCACCCTCCATCACAGCTTCCACTTCTGCCTGTAATCAGACTCGTCTCAAGCCTAACGATTTCTGACCACAGCCGATAAAGTGTCCGCCAGTTCCAGCACGCCTCTATTGAGACCGCTGTTTGTCATCAATACGACGCAAGCCTCTGAGACAGTATCCATCTTTCACAAAGCTATTACAATCAATGTGCCTCAGAATCATTACTCTTACGAAGACACCCGTAAACCTTGATCACTTCTTGGCTAGAAAGGCACAGATTATTGCAGACTTTGGTATTTGTTACAAATCAGGCATGCTAATCCTGATTTCCTACCCGGGCCAGGGAACTCTTCGCATACTGCATAACGACGAGGAACTGCAATAAAAGACTGAACAAGTACTATGATTTCAAAAAAGAGCTGCAGAAATAGCATCTATTCTTCCTCCAGGTTCAGCCATTGTCTTCTCTTTGCAATCCTGTTGCTATTTTCGGCAGCGTCACGGGAGGAGAGCGATGCATGCAGATTTAGCTGAAAATCCTCCCGTTGAGGAGCAAGTGGATTAGTTATAAAAACGTGGTTGCGGGAGGTATAGGTCTGGCCCAGAACTCACTCATCTGGAACCAAGTAAACAAACGGGTTTTGGGATTTAAAGACTGAACGATTCCACCACATACTCTGACACCGGAGTTTGTGTCCCAATGGTGGTACTCCGGGAGTGGTGATTGTTTCAACTTGTAGAGCTTCAGTTTCAGTCTTTACTGGGGCGAGCGAGGAAGGAAACAAGCGTCCACAAATGAAAAAGGGCTTCAGGTTGAGGTTGCTTAGAAGAAGCTTATTTTTCTATCTCAACGTCCCCTTCAATATTGGTGATGATCATCATCTTTCTCTCAAGGCTCGTCTCAGATTTCCAGCAGCATCTTTAAAGCAGCTTTCCCCACCCTCTTTGTTTAAAATTCTCTCCAGATTTATACATTTACATGAGTTTATATTTTCCTCCTCAGGCTTCTTAATCCCTCCCCTTGCTTACCGGGCACGGTAGTGCATGTTGTACAGCCGTTGATTTGTTCAGAGTCTTACAATGATACATGGAGCTAAATCCATAACTGCTTCAACACATGTCCGTCAAGCAAGACCATTTTACCATTTAAGTAGTGGTAATACATCCCGAAAACGTTCGAAATCAGCTCTATCGCCTCAGTCAACAAACACTGCCTGCCTGTACATGGACCAAGTGCAAAGGAAAGAGGACTCTTCCCTGGTGCTGAACTCACCGGCTGGAGATTGTGGAAGCAAACTTACAAAACGTTGTGTGAAAACATGGGCATGGCCTGTACCATTCCGATACGAGACCCTTATGCAACTTGGAGGATTTAAGCGGAATCCTTATCCTTGTTAGTATATTATCAATTTCAACAGTTATTAGTTGCAGTCTGGTGTGTTATCAGCGGAGATTTTTCAATTTTTTCCGGCTTCAACAATCACTACCTTGTTCTATTTACCATTAAGCTGTTGCTGGATAGGATCAAGTGAATGTGAACCGGTTTTGCTTAACCTTTTGGTCATGAAATGAGCGATATTATATGCTTTACCAACCTCCCCAAATATCGGCCACCGAGATGCGATACGAATCTTGAGAATTGTGCATGAAAGAGCTGGTAATCACGACCACTACCGTGTAACTAGTGCCTTTGACTCGGCACTGCTCTGAGTCAGTCAGTATCCTTCGAGCGAGTTATTTAACCGACTGTATCAGTCAGTATTCATGAGGAGGATTACGAGACGATTTCAAGGGACGCTGTTCTTGTGTGATGCCTTGAAACGATCGCTAAATCCCAAGCAGATGAGTGGATTCGGTTCATGAGATTGATGGATGGGAAACTTGTTTACGGTTCATGTATTCACACAGAGGCGATCGGCCAGTCCCATCGAAATGCCTCCTTTCGCAGTTAGTTTTTCTAAGCTGATAATGAGCTTCAATTTCCCATGAATTCTGGTGCTTTCCTCATCATCACAAGAACCAACCTTCAAGCCCAGACTCCCGTCCCGTTACCAGCAAACCTGGAAGCGAATAAGTGTCAAAAAATTAAATTGCTCCGTATTGCAGAGATTGTAGTAGTCTCGTATGAGTAGTCACCGACTCTCCCGCTAATGCGGAGATGATAAGCCAAGAGCTTATGCATACTCAAGCTTGGATGAAGGACGGCGAATTCGGCAGACCTTTATCTCATACGTGGCACTAATCTGCTACCATTCCTGCCTCTGACACCCCTGTTCCGACTTGGCTTTCGTCCATGAAATGATATTCTTGAAAAAATGTCAATTTAATAGATTTTTATTGAAGTTGCCATTATTTCTAAATTCTTCCCACTTATTCTCCTCTCTCTCTTCGCAGGGACTTAATGCAATCGGAAACGTCTGGGGGTCTTGTGTAACACACCGCACCGGTTGCAGTCAATATGAGACAGACGGTCGGGCCAACCTTGCGACAATGTATGCCACACTTGACTCATTTGCCTCCAGTTTTTTCCCTCATGTTTTCATCATCATCTCTCATTCTCTCGTGAATGCAGTTGTTCCGTTCCTCTCTCCAATTTCTCCACATCTGAATTTACAATTTGGCTGGCAGGGCGGTATACATATTCGTCGTTCGCATTATTTTTCCTAATAATAATTGAACGGAAGGAGTGAGCACATCGCACACAATTGATCGTCTGCCGGCATAATCAAGTGTACCGGCCGTAGACGTAGACCATTTATTCCGTTCACACACAAGTAGTAATGTGTAATAGAATACTGTAGTAGGTTGTAAGAGCCGAAATAAGTACTGCTACTACTATGCTAACTCCCGTCGCCTTCTTCCTTCCAAGGGAAAACCGAGTGGAAATCATTCCTCGACCCATTCCCATCTACCCATCATTCCACATTCCAAGCCCGAATTTACATACAAGTAGATCCATAATTTTTTTCCCTAACGCAGCAGTCAAAAGCCGTGGGTCCACGGCCAGTTTTTCTCAACGGTATATATATTAGATGTAGATAGAAGATTATTACCGCGCCGTTTCCAAGGGCACAAGCAGAGGGAAGTTGGCAAAAGGGAAAATTTGGAATGCATTGCACATCCGCGGCCACAAGTGAAACAAGTAAATCTTTCCTGATAAATAACCAAGTGCAAGTCACTGCAGCCCTAGCTGCCAAAACAGAGCCGCTGCTGTTCCTCCTGCTGCATTTCTGCATCTCTCCTCATCCCATTCTCCTCAACTGTCTCCATTCTTGGCGTGATGCAACAACAGAAACGTAACATTCCATTTCACATGCAATCACTTCTTGGCTGCAAGCGGGTGCAGCAGTGCAGTCAGTGCAGTCGAGTCGAAACCTTCATCTTCCTCCTCATCCTCATCCTCTGCTTGCCGTCATTCACTGCACATGATGCACTTCCTGTTTTATTCCACCAACTCGCTCAACCCTTTCAGTGGGTCTTACTGCCTCGCTCTCTTCCACTCCGCTTGCGGCTACCGCCGCAAACGCAACGCTCAACTGTCCACATATACACACGTACTCTTATTCACAATTTCAGAATCGGCAACTCAATAGTACACCAGTAGGTATCTATTTCATTCAATTCCCGGACCTTTCTCCATCTAATCTGACAATTAAATAAGAAAGGTTCCATTTTCCCCCCATTAGGCATTTAATCTCTCATGTTGCAACTCAGTAGTATACCAGTAGGTATCTATTTCATTCAATTCCCGGACCTTTCTCCATCTAATCTGACAATTAAATAAGAAAGGTTCCATTTTCCCCCCATTAGGCATTTAATCTCTCATGTCAAATTTTGATCAACCTTTCACAGACTCAGCCCTCAGCAAATTCGCCTCCTCAATAGACCCCACGTAAGGACCGGAACCTGGGACAAATGCACCAAAACAGCTTCGTCCACTTAATCAACTCTTATTCATCCCTCCCGTCCTCCCTGTGTATGCCCTAGCCGCACCGCAACCACCGGTTTCTGCACCATCCTTTACCATTCGGTCACTTTGCTTTACACAGGGTGCAACTGATCACTGCACTACATCAGACGCTAGTGTCGCAAGTAGCAACCTTAAAATCATATCACTCCGGCAAAAGAATCAGTGAAGGAACTAGTAAACACCGAGGATCAAAACTGAGACTCTAGTGTTTGATTGATCTGAAATCGAAGCTCGTGCAAAAAAGGCGATGCTCATGCAAATAAAAACGTTGCTCAGTCAGTTAGATCCCGAATTTTTACTTATCCGATTTGAGAACATTTTACATCTTCAAGACAACGGACAGTACCGAACTTGGATTCGGTACTTGTGTTTTGTGATCCTCTCTGCCGTAGTTTCTTGAATCCAACAACGTCCCATGCAAAAAACCAGTTTCATCCATAGACAGGGCTTGACGCAGTTTAAAACCATTTTAAGTTTCCGTAATGGGGAAAAACCTGCCGCCGCCTCCACATCTTGTTCCCTTCAAGTTGCATTTCCTACCCTGGCTGCCTTATGGCCAGCAGAAAGGTTGATCGAATGTGGCATTTCTTCTTTCCCTTTCACATGATTCCAAGTGCAACGTGTGACATGGAAGGAAAAGTGATGGCATAATATGTTTTTTTCTCCATCTGCCATCGCCATACGCATCCAGGCATTTCACTTCTGTGGCATATGATTATCATCATTTAATTTATGTCCTTTCAGTCCTGGTACTTTTTCCACCCGCTCTAGTACTATCATTTCCTTTCGTAAACACTGACTGTAAAGCTGGTGTCACACTCAACTCGCAGTCATTCAAACAGACAACTACAGCATAACAACAGAGACAGAGAAAAGAGCTTGTGGAATAACACGCTACCGTGTATGCAGTACGTCTGACCTAGGATTCTCAGACAAACCTCCGGCTTTCCTATCTATCTGGTGCAATAATATTTTCTCCTCTCATTCTTAAACTTAAACGAGACACACATTACACGCTCCCCTTGTTTCACAAGTTGCTCCGAACCCGAATCGGATGAATCTAGCTTCTCCTACCCATATGCATGGGGACGCCGGAATTTATAAATACCCGGCCTTTTTTGGCTCAATGTACACCTAATTTATTATTACCACATCATTTCCTCCTGTTAAAAATCCCTACGCTCGCATCGAGCAATTCACCTCGACATCGCTACCGCATTTCCACAGCATCCCTTCTGCAGTTTGCCTCTATTTGCCTGTCAAACATTAGTTACTCAGAAGGAACGAACGACAACCTTCGACCTTCCAGTATGTCACACGTACTTATGTAACTCCATTATCTCTCATAAAAAGCAAACCTCAGGCTGGTGTCCCCTTCCACCAACCAATAAACATAACTTCTGGATCAATGCCTTTCACTGCATCTTATACAGTGTTCGTATCAGCACTTCAACTTTGTATAAAATTAAACGCGGGTGAAACCAATTTCCGAAAAATTACTCCCACTTTAAGAATCCAACCTCGTTATGGCCGCATCCCCCAATTTTTATTTGCTGGGAGAATTAAAATATGACCCTCGAGTCTTCTCCACACCGCACGGGTTTTCGGAGTATGAGAGCAGAACGGAAAGCAAGATGTGAAAAAAGCAACGTTCTTGCTTCTCAAGTTCTGAATCCCTGTGCGGAATCACACCCATAATTGAATAACAGTTGCTCAGCCTTCCCTGCATGCACTTACTTTCGCTTGAATTTAATTGAGGAGAAGAGATGCACACGGTGCGGAAGGACGCGGATCTAATGAATAAAAATCTAATGACGCTTTTCTTATTTGTCCCCAATGAGTCTCTTGTTATCGCTAGTGTTTTCTTTGTCTCTTCCTAGGCAGACTTTACTGAATTCCCTCCTAAAATTCTCGTTAAAAAATTCCGTATGCTTCCCCCTCGCTCGTCCTACTAAAACATGTTTCGCCTCTTCTCCTCCGTCTTCCAGCCAACCCTTCAGCAAGACGGTAAGACGCTTTAAATGCCTTTTAGACCATCATTCCATCCTCCTCAGCTCAGGTACCTCCGACAGTCTTGCTTCACAATTCACTTCTTCACACTTCGTCTTGTCTTTCAGATTTGGCTTGCTCGTGTTGTTGTACTCACTCACCTTTACGTTTACCTGATGAGAGTGTGTACTCTCCCAACCTTGTCTCTTTAAATTCCTCCGTCTTGCTCACTCCATCCTCCTGTTTCTTCTCGCTTTGTTGATCGCAGAGGAAGCATTATCTTGAAAACAAAGACGGCACGCATTATTTCACACTTAGGAGTTGAGTCAAGCCATACTTGCCTTACCTCATCACAAAAGTGTACGCACACACATACACATTTTCTCTTCTTTCGGTAAAAAAATTCCCGCCAACTCAGTCCACTACCGCAAACAAAGTCTCATCATCATAGCATTCTCAAACCCTTTATCTCCTTCTTAGCGTCCCTCATTCTTAATCTTCCACGTTTTTTTCCTTGCGACTTGTTTGTAACTCTCCTCCGCACCTGTTCATCTTCTCCAGACCAGGACCAGACACGAAAACCAGACACTGCTGCTCCAACCCGCATGTTTGCTATCTCGGAGAAAGTCAACAACACAATTCCTATGTACATGCAAACAAACAAAGAGCATGGCTCCGTCTCCGTCTGCAGCATTATCTCCTCCGGCTGAGGAGAGTGAGAGAAATAAATTAGTGTGCGTAATGCGTACGCATCAGCGACCGAACGCAATCTTCGTCATTACTTGAAATTCCCACATCGACAATTCCGATTTGCCTTGCGCCACATAATTGTGCCGACAATCAGCAATTTTTCTCCCAGTCATCTTCTTAATCATTTATTACTACCATGTCACAGCAAAGATCCAACAAGTCCTGAACGAGATGCATCGCTGTCACAACAAAACCATGCTATGGACTCACACAATTTGCTGCCCATTAGCGATAAATATTCTCTTTCAGAAGTTGCTACAGCTCAACAGCTAAAACTCATATGAGCTCTCTCTCACAACAAGTACATGTATTACTACTATCCTGACCCAGATATTGCGCATCGCAATCCACATCTACAATGGCAAAAACTTGAAGAGGACGACCTTCTAGGACGGCTGTAATAGTCTTATGATTTCTGCGACTTAGAGCAACCTCATTTTCACCCTGAAAACATCTCACGGCATTCTGGAAGCGGCACAGTTGCTGAGATGAGGGGGTTTTTTAACTAGATTAAAGGTCAAATTCATTTTCAAAGACGAGCATTCTAATGCTACGCCCTGCTGTATTTCGCTGTGTAGCATGAATTCTTTGTTTTCTTGAACTAGTACGAAATGCAAAATATTGAACCATGCTTTAGCAACCGTGCCTTTTACAATTGGACGATTCTAGTTTCCGAAACCACTCATTTCGAAAATCAACATTGAGAAAACCTGGTCACTCTGGAAAAACTGGAAATGTAGATTCTAATTTCACTGGGTAAAGTCGGAGTTAACGGGGAGGTACAAGTCCAATGAAGCAATTTTGGTTTTCTCCTATCTGGTATGAATTCGCGTAAGGGATAGTTCCAGAGAATTTTCCTCGAGCTTCATTAAGACTTGTCGATCTTACAGTATCTCAGTCACCAGAAATGAAGACTGGAATTTAAATTTTATCATCTACATACTCAAGTTCCTCTTATCCCTTCTCTCTATTAATGATTGTATCGCGAGCATAAATTGAATGTAGATATATGTAATTCATGCTTGTGTGCTATTGCATGAGCTCTGGTCGTCCCAAGTAACTTACAG
>VRMD01002073.1:0-14387 GCA_009872375.1 Sminthurides bifidus | reverse complement strand
AGACGGAAGGGAAGGCGCTGGGAAAGAGTACGGAAAATATGGATGGTTGTAGAACAATTTGGTCATTTTATTTCGTAAGATTCGTGCCCATGATTCGCAGTTAATAAAGGAAGCATACAGGGATATTAACTTGTCTTGTCAGACTTGCTCCTATGCACAGTAGAGCAGATAAACCCAGATGAGGGGAAAGAAAGAAGAATCGGTAATTGAAGCAATCTGTCAATGCGAAGAAATTATATACTGCCAGTAGCATTATAACGCGTCGGTTTCAGCTGGAGTGTTACTGCTATTCGGGCAAAGGAACTTGATCTAGGTTGATGATGGGCTGTACATGTACAAAGGGTGGTGTGAGAAAAAGATGCACTTAAAAGCACTGATATGTTCACAGTATTGATTTTAACCGCCCCCTGTAGATTTAAGGCTTTTTTGATGTTTTACTTGATGTCGAATTTGTTCCCGTATGATACATCTTCACTCAAGAAATTGTTTGAAACATGTGGAAGACTTGTTGGCAGTAGGCTGGACAAGATGCGTAAGAATATATTTCTGTGAGTTTTCTCATTTACATCGAGAATATGACTGGAGGATCAGTGCGTTGTCACGTGAATGATATTTTTTGACATTCCAGTAGTAAGAAGGATCAGGTCTGGGTTGTGATTGTGGCGGTGTGGATGGGAAGATTTTTAATTTATTCAGCTGGAGAAAAGTCCTACTAGTCGTGCCAACGGACGGAAAGAAAAGCTACAGAACAAAATGGTTTAAAAAGTAGCAGGACGGCTTGAAATTCTTAGCTGCATTGTAATTCCTTTTTCTCGTACGTCTCTGGAAAAGGCGATGGCGGCAAAAGGCCTGATGCACTGACGATTGCATTAATTTGATGCCGCAGAAGGAAATGCAGAGATACTCTCTGCAGAGGAATTGATTGATTAGCTGGATGCTGGATCTTAAGCTCTAGACCGGCAGTGGCTGAGGAAGGTAAATAATTATGAGCGAGACGAATTAATGCCAGGGAAGGTGCCGAGAATGTGAATTTCAATGAGAAACCCTAATCTCGTGTTTTCAAAGACCACCAGTTTCTCACTACTGACTACTACCAGTCTCTGCTTTGCGTGAGGTGTGGGTTTTTGAGGAAGACCTGTTTAAACGCGTGTTTGTTGATCTACAACTGTAACGTTAGGATGCACAAAGTGAGTAAATGAGCTCCAGCTTGCTCCAGGTTAGATATATTTCTCCGACGGGTTTGCCAGTTTCAGGTTCCCTGAGGTAATTAATAAAGCAGTCTGGATTTCTTCAGTTGGGCCTGTGTTTTAAACCAGAAAGACGGAGAAATACTACGGCTAGCACATTGATTGAAGCACCAATTTTGCTGCTAATGAATGCCCGGAGGATGGAAGCCAGAGTTGTCCATCACATTACAGTCGTAATCGCGGAAGAAGACATGATTGTGTATTAAATGGATGTGTATTAAATGGATGTGTATCAATGGTGTTATCATTCATGAAGCATGGAAAATGAAGTCCTGTAGGAGGCGATACGGTATGCGATTTCCATATATCACTTACTCAGCAGTCACATTTTCTCCAGGTCGTTCTCAGCAATAGCACAGGACGTGGTGGCTGCTCGTCGTAAGACGGTTCATAGGGCTAATATAGCGTGAAAATTTATTTGTTTCGTCTGGCATTCCTAGTGTGAAATAACAGACCCATTATTTAGTTTTCTGTGTGGGTTCTGTGCACAAGTGTTGATGAACACGTAGGACGATGCGGTAGGAGGATGTGCATAAGCATTTCACTAAAAGTCTCTTCAGTTTCTGAGACTTTGAGTCATCCCGTTGTCATCGGTGGGAGTAAATCATTTCAGCTTTTGAGTTTTTTGATGTATGTGAGTTGTGACACCCTCCCCCGGATTTCATCATGATTGTGCTTGTTGAGTGTGCGGTTCGGATAAATTTCATCACATTGAGTTACAACACGCATGTGAATGACTTCGCGAATCACCGAAGTTTCACAAGATCGCTTGAGCAAAATTATAGGAGCCTTGCTTAGTTTTCTGGTTTGCGCATTGAAATGGTTCTTAATTCACTTAAGAGGCAGGCATGTTTCGAAAGAACAACCTTATAAACTTGAACTCGGTCGTTCAGTCAGTGTTGGTACTTTTTTAAATGTGTGGTTGCATAGTAACCAGCCAGAAAGTGGATCGTACGCCAGACAATTCTAGATTCTAGACTCAATGCTAATGTTGATGCTATACTTTTCTGTATGTGAAAACTTCGGTTCTGGGAGCTCTTGAGATGGATAAATTACGGACAAATAGAATGCTCAATAGCCACAACTATGTTCAAATTCGATCTCCACACAGTAGTTCAATATTGATTCAACAGAAGTAGAAGATGGAGCACACGGGCTGTTAAGAGTCTTAAAAATTTTTCAAGAGAACTTAAAGATGGGGTGTAAGGAAAGCATGGCATGGGTTAATACTGTGAGTTTTCTTGCAAGTGGTGTACTTGAGTCGGTTGGATGGAAGATTTATGATACTTAATGGTATCAAGTGGGTGGAGAAATTGGCCCGGGTTGTGTAAGCTTGTTAAACTAAAAAAGTTTTTTCCAGTCAGCTCTCAAGTGTCATCCATGCGAACGGGTGGAGAAACAAGAGAAGGATCAAAGGAAATAGCAAAGGGGAAGGTATCAGTCACCTATTAAATCAACGTTTTTAATTCATTCTTTCAAATCCGTCCTTCGCCTCCACGATGCAAATGGAAGGAGAGCACTTTTCACATCATTACAGCATCTACGTCGGAAAGAATTGGAAGGGACGGGAGAAGGAAATTGTGTATTAGCTCGGCGGAAACTGCAATGCTGGTAGACGGGTATGTATGGTTACGATGAGCTGCTGAAGAAGATTTGAGACTCTTTTAGTCAGCTTCACCCCTCTCAGATCAACCCCTCACTACACTTGAACTTGAGCTCTACAGTATGGCAGTTCACTCATTATTGCGGAACATGTGGCAGAGATGAATGAGACGAGGAGTAATGGATTACAGCCAATAAACCAATTAAGAATTCGCGTATGTCTTTCAGCTTAGGGGATGCGTGCGTGCCAGTGTGAAAGTTCGCTAGTGCTCTTGACGGAAATCTCATTTGCACCTCCGTGAGGCCTCCTTTCCTGCACATGCTGATGCTGATCTAAAGAGTAGTTTCCTCATTGCATCGTTTTTCTGTAATGCGTAATATGTCAGGTTTTGCTATGGCATCCACGCATTAATGATAAAAGTCGTGCGGTGTCAAGACTGGCGGATAAAAAAATTGAACATCATGTCTCACTCGACCTTATGCTTAAAAAGCAGGATATCGTTTCGTGACCTGTGGAAAAGTGCTGTGAGCAGCTCAGAATTTTGTTGGTTTCGTCCAAGGTACTTACAAGTTTAGTTCCAGGGTTGAGTGGGAGAAGACAGTTGAAATCATGCTTGAAGTTTTTTGTCGCGCCGTAGAGTGGATAAAATTGAAGCTCAGATGAATTTATTAGAGCTGTAGCTTGAGCTACAGAGAAAACATAGGAAGGATTCCGTTCTCCATGTAGTACTGCTAACTACACAATGGATGGACGATGGAATTTTAAATAAAGTATAGGCAGATATAAATCTAATAAGAGGAGTCATGTACCTAATGGCAATACGATAATAAAAAATGGAAGACAGGATGAGGGATGGATTCAGACAGAAGGCCAGCTGGATGTTGCTTTAGAACGAGATATTGTATTGATAAGTTGGAACGTTGATGTGACTAGATTTGCGTTTGGGGGAGGAGGAAATATGTTTTCGTGCATGTCTGAGCAGTTCAGAAAGGCGTAAAAATTAAGTGGAGGAAAGACGATCCAGGAGATCTTATTTCTTCTCTGGGGGAAATTAGTGGGGAATTAAGGTCTGAAAAAATTGTAATGAGAACCCGCGGAGATGTCCTCTGCGTCGATGTCGGTTGAAGATGAACCCTGAGAATGTGGCAGTGATAGTTGGAAAAACGAACTGTTCTACTTCAGGGCTGGCAACTTAGCCCGTGTAATGTCACATGCAGGTCGGTAAAGTACGAGTCTGAATGGCCAGCATTGGAAATAAAACCTTTAGACTTAATGGTAGAGTGGAATGACAGGTCAATTGTGCGCTTTTGGTGAACACGTTTTCGTGTGCCAAGTTTTTGAAAAATCCTGTGATCCAATTGAAGCGCGACTTCATAAGTGTTCTTCAAATAGGGAATTTCTGTTTCAGGCTTGAGGTGATGGGGGAAAAAGCGATGAGAAGAATAGAATTAATTCCACTACTGCTGGAGAAAGCATTTTAATGCTGTGATTATTATCTGTGGAGGGTTAGCTCTTTTAAGACATTGAACAAAGATAAATGAGTCGGAAGATTCTTGAGCACATTGGAAGGAATTCCTGTGTTCCTGTTATTTAGTTGGTGTGGATGCGCGAGGTGCGAGCTTTTGCAGCTTTACATGTTGTATTTTTCTGATGAGCCCAGGGTCGTTGAGCAGAGAGGCTGTGGCTGAAGAAAGAGCTTTATTATCTCGCGGAGTCGTATTGCTTGATGTAGTGTGCTAATTTGAAAAGAATGGAGATGTGTGCTTTGGCCAATGAAAAGAGGAGGCTGGATGAAAAGCAATTAAATTTTGGATGATGACGGACGCTATATTGCGGCTGAGCTAACTAGGATAGTTTTGCATTTGAATGAAGAGTAGTGTGGCAATTAAAAACTGAGTGCCAAAAACTCGATAAAAAGATGGGATTGAGGCTATCAAAGGGACCGCCAAGGGAACGTGTAATGTGAATTAAAGTGATTGTTAATTGCTCCAATGCACCATACGATGTGAGGGACTCGGTCTGGACTTGAGTGATGCTGGAGCAGGCGTGGATGGAAGCAAAACAAACAAGCGCTGGTGCTGAGATGCAAAGTAACGGTGCCTGCAGGCTTGGAGGCCTGGCCTGCCTTATGAAAATTAATCGCTGAAAGCAACTTTAGCAAGGTACACGTGCCATGGACGATTAGGATATGGGAAGAAGGAAAAGATGATCCGATTCGACTCGGAAGCTCACATCGGGCTTTTGACTCCATGAAGCGTAATGATGATGAATTGGTTTGGCGTGGATATGTTTGCATAGTGCAATGTGACATTGAGAAAAGCCGGGACGATGCTAGGCGAGTGCACGTGTAGCGTTTTTTACTTCCTGTTCATAATTCAAGTACGGGTTGGACTCAGTTCTTCTCTTTTTAGCAAATATTCTCGCCTCTTGTCAAACGTAATCTTTCGGCAAGCCATGTGCATAATGCCTGGAAAGTTCATGAAAAGTGTTGCATCGCACAATATCAGAGGCGTCTTTGAGGTTTATCCTTATTGCTGCTATTGGAAGAGGTTGGGAAATTTTGTGAAAAAATGTTTGACTTGTAAGTGTCTGAAGTACATGGACTGTTCCATCGCACAATATCAGAGGCGTCTTTGAGGTTTATCCTTATTGCTGCTATTGGAAGAGGTTGGGAAATTTTGTGAAAAAATGTTTGACTTGTAAGTGTCTGAAGTACATGGACATAGGACAGGGGGTAGGAGAAAGACATGTCTGTCTTGAGGGAAAATAAGCTTGGATGACTGGTGAGCATGAGGTAAAAGATGCAACTTGGGTGAATCGTGACTCTCTCAAAGATTGTTTATTTTTTGCAATTTGTGCGATAACCTTGTCGTAGTTGAAAAAATTGACTCGTGTTCTAAACAATGTTTGAACAAGAGCTCTTGAATATGATACTCTGACTCGTGCGGATTACTTCTGGTGAATGATTGGAAACATGCCGAGGTTTGCTTCAGTAGTCTTTAGTCCTGGGATGAAATACGCTTGTTTGCGCACCAAACATTGATGGAATGAAGGAGCACGATGGGTTTGTCGGCACGCGAGCCTTCATATTTTCACATCCCGGTTTCTAAGCTGCAGCACAACTGACGGGAGTGACTGGTCTTATGTCCAGGACAGACGCCCACGTGTGCTTTACTTATGGGGAACAGTTTTGAGGGTGAATGGACCAGAAGTTACGAACCGCAGCTACCAGTACAGAAGAAGGGTGAAATAATAAAAATTAATAGAACATGTAAACATAGTGAGAAGATTTTAACGACTTGCACATTTTCAACAGCTAGTGCTATTTTTACTAATGGCTCTACTCATGGAAAATAACATTGAACTTGAAGACTGACTTGTTGAAAAAAAAGTATCGCTAACCACGGAGTACTTAACTCCCATTCTTAGGCTAAATGTTTGTGGGTTTTGAGGTTTGCATTGCACATTTGACAGGAAGAGGAGACGACGGTGCTCTGTATGGTAAAAAGTAGCAGGGAACTTACATGGTGATTTTTTTGAAATAGCTTATCAAAATATATTGTTACGTCAACGGATAGCTCCCGCCCAGTGTTTGGAAACTCAAGAAAGCTTTTAAGTGCGATCAAAAATGGAGAGGAAGGCGCGTATGAAAATTTCCAAACTGTAATACCACACTGTATGTACTCGTAGATAGTAAGATTTTTTAAAGATAAAAGAGCCTTCCCATGCCTGGTGCTTGTTCGTATGACGTTCATGGACGAAGTGCATTTCGTGTTAGCATTCGAATGCTAACTTTGACATTTGGAGTCAGGAAAGAAAGTGTTTACGTCTCGTCAGCGTAACTCGGGGAATCCTTGCGTTTTGAAAATGATACAGCTTGGCTGCGCCTGAAGTAAGGCAGATGTTCCGAATCCTAGGGTGCTCAAAGGTGGCCGAGTCTGATTTCAATCAGGGTTGTATAATGACAAAAATTGAGAGCAATAATGCCTCTTCCGATACTTATTGGTATGGAACCATCCGGAAAATGTGGACAGCCTATCCAAACAAGTCTCATCCGTCATCCATAATGTTCTCATAGCCAGAGGGAGAAAATTATGCNGAGAGCAATAATGCCTCTTCCGATACTTATTGGTATGGAACCATCCGGAAAATGTGGACAGCCTATCCAAACAAGTCTCATCCGTCATCCATAATGTTCTCATAGCCAGAGGGAGAAAATTATGCACCGATCGTTGGATAATTTGACATCGTGCATTGGTACATTTTTTGTCCTTTTAATCCCTGTCGCTCGAGGTTTGCTTGTCCGACCAATTCAGTGCGTGTTTCTAAGTCGCTGGTTTCAGGGGTTTTTTACAGTATAGTTTTAGGTAACGTCAGAATCGGGAATTTGAAAGCATCAAGGATACGAAATTGAAGCTAGAGATCGGGATAAACAGGTCCAATAGCGATGGTATTTTTAAGATTTTTTCTACGAAACTGACGGTATTTCACATTCACAAACCAACAGAAGCACATCATTATTCAGAAAATGAAATAGAAAACACGGCACTGCAAGGTGAAAATTTTACGTCGAGTTTCAAGTTGATTAAGGGAAATATTCAAAGTTTTAGATCTGCGTTAGCATTCTACCCATAGAAGGCTTGTGAATCCCCAGCTATTATGCTTGCCTTAATACGTTTGAAAATAGCTAGGGGAAATAAAAAAAGTTGAACTTGTTATAAAACGAAGTGAGAATTGAAGGCTGTCTTGTGAGAGAAAGCAAGTAGTTTTCCGCATCAGATTCATGAATATTTAAAATTATTGGCTTCCCAAAGTTTAATGTTATAGCGCACAGTTGGCTTCGCGCGTATAAGGAATTTAATATGACATTGGCCCGGCAGGAGCAAGTCAAAACCTTCTTGATCTTACAGCTGGATTGCATAGGAGCACACGGGAATTGAATGCGTAGAAAATTTTAAGACATTCGCCCTCGACAACTCCACAAGGATAAATAGAGTGCAGGTGTACGGAAGAAAATTGAATATTAAAAGGCTGTGGACGTTTTGAGAATACATTTATCCGAAATGCATAGCGCTGCGACGCAGGATGGTCACAATAATTAGGATAGTTGCCGACAAGGGTGATGCCAATGGGAGAATGGGTAGCATTCGAATATCAAAATCATTCCTTTCCTACATGGTATGTTTTTATAATGAGAGGTTGATCTTTTTTTGCTTTCCTGATTGTAAGGGGTGTGTTGTTTTATCTTTGAAATTGTTGTTAGACAATATGCACTGCGTCTCCAAATGTGAAACAAGAAATGCCTCGCGTGCCAGCAATTATTCAATAGCTGCCAACTCCTATCTAGACGTTGTTGCAGAGACCAAGAAGCAGTGGGTCACTAGGGAAGATTCCTAACATGTTCATCTGCATCCTTGGTCTTCAAGCAGATACGACCATAGAAGTCTTGAGTGATAAATTTCCTTGCTGATCCACACGCGTGGAAAGAGTTCTATTGGATTTGCGTATAATTATTCCTCTAATGGGAGCTATTCAGATAAGATGTGACTTTCGCTGGCGGAGAAAAATGTTTGTGTTCGAGGACAAAAATAAATATTAGTGATCATGAATTGAATGTCAATTGTTTATGATGCGACTGCACCCTAGAGAAAAATGTTCCAGCTTATGCGACTTAGTCTCATGTTATGTACCAAGACAAGCTAAGGTGTTTGAAAGGTGGGGATCGTCCAGCTGCAACCTAAATCTTAGCTTGCCTTACTTCACACTTATTGAAGGTTAGAAACACGGTTTACAAAACCATAATTTGACGGATAGCGAAACTTGATAAATGCTGACCGAATGGAAGAGGAATCGGAAGGCTCCAGGCTGGACAGTTAGATTGCCAGACAAATATAAGAGGTGAGCTGAAGTCAACACACGGGTGCCTTAGCAACAGTCGAGAAGATGGTGGAAGGAGACAAAGTCTACAGCAGCGCTGATAACCAAAGTTACTCTGTACGCACTGTGGTTGGGCATGATGGCCACTTCTACACCCTTATTTACAGAAACCCTTGGGGCGAAAATCAGTGCAGGCGTGATGATAAGCTCAGGTGCCCTTACAAACCGGAGTGACACAAATCTCGAGAAAAAGTGGCCAGTCAATCAAGAAGGATATGAAGAGACAGGGAGTTTCTTGGAGAAAAGGCTTGAGTAAGGATGTTACTACAGGCTACAGGCGTCTCGATTTTTCTCGATAGATGGATTGAAATACCGTTTGTTATTCCTGGTTAGATAAGACGGAGACATTATGCGACGGTCTGATTTTTTATCGAAAGCCGAGCACTGTAGTGTTAAGTTCATCTTCGTGACAAAGTGGTTGACACTTGTCTGTAAAAGCACGTTGCAACATAATGATACGATTTCCACACGCAATCGGAGAATGCTTGGCTGGTTCACTTACCTTCGTTTAGCATTTAGAGTGAGCTTCAGGAATCTTGTTCCTTAGCTAACGGAAAAGAATTCCTTTCTTGCATCAATTGCTATAAAAGATATGTCATCTCGGACTTTGAGCTTTTGTTGTTCTTACTTTAGAGAGTTGGGTTTTACTTAGAGGGGTAATTATTGCTACTTGTATACCCAATGCATGCACACGATAGGACATTCGTCAACGCGATCGGCACGGGGCGTCCAGATCATGTGTGGAAAGTATCACGAAGCAGGAATGCATTAACCGTGAGAGTGATGTTTAGCAACGTTGGAAATTTTGCTGAAGCATGCAAGAAAAGGGATGGGAAGGACTCCAGGGGGGAAGACATAAATGCATGCATTTCATGATTGTCGTAATGTAAATCATTCAAGGCAGGAAGGTATTGACTAGACATTGAAATTAACGGTTATGGCAGCGTACCTCGCTTCTATCAATGAACAATGTAGTTTTGCATGGCCTCGCAGTATAGAAATTCAACAGAGCGACAAACGACAAGAACCATCTGATTTAGCTCGAGGTGACGGATTGAAATTGAATTTACGATTTCTTAATAGCTTCAGTGATAAATGTTCTAAGATTTTGATCTCTCGTCATCGTCATCTCGTTGATAAACTTAAATGCTGATGCGTGTACTTTCTCCCTCTTTGAAGAAACTCAGAAGGGGTATCTGAGCGCAGCTTCACAGCGTACTAGCGAAGTTGATTCGATGCCGACTTTGTAAATCATTAGGTGATATATACCATCCTTTAAAACCTTCAGGCTAGAAGAGGTAATGTGATTACTTTTTGCAATATGGGTCCAAGTGTGTTAGTCGTAGAACCAGCTGCAGTACCAGAATTATTTTCGGCGAAGTTTTGAAGTTATCGCTGCGCAGAAGGGAAGAAGCCTATTTGACATGCATATCACAAGGTGTACACAATGGTTAGCAGATACTTTGTAGGATGCTGCTGTTTTTCCACAAGTAATTGTAGGTATCAGACTCTAAAGAATGCCATGAGCGGCAATCTAGTTGGGTAAACTAACTTTAGAAGGTAACTTGTTGTTGTACCCTTGTCGCTGAAACATTTGCTTGTATTTGAGAATCAAAACATGATTTTTTAGCAGCCCTAAGCAACTGTGCTTCCAATTCAGCGTTGTAGCCATTCGAAAAGCTTGTTATAGTGTAGTAAAAGATGACTCGCTGATACCTTTAAATGATAATGATAACATGTGGATGAGAAGGATTCGGTTGGAGGAGACTAACCATATGTTGCGGTAAAAAGCCGTGTTGAATTCCTACTCACCTGCATGCTGAGGTAGCAATTGTGTGGTGCTTGTAATAAGCCCGTAGGAGTTTAGTGAGCTATTGCCTCCGGAAATTTGAAACGAATGCCATGGAAAAAGAACGGACGTGTTTTCAAACAAAATTCTAGAAATCATGCTCGTCCGTCAGATGCTTGTGTAGAAAGGCGTGCTCGCCAGCCAGACTGATTGTCTAGGTTGAATAGTATGTTTAAGAGATTTGCGAATCATGTTTTTCAAAGAAGAAAAAATCTGTAGCGTGCCGTAAAGTCATCCAACTTGTTTAGCGCATCATGCGCAAAGATCGCACGAAAGGTAGTTATTACCAACGTCCATGAAGCGTTTTATACTCCAGCACCACAACAGGGGCGATGCATTATTAGGCAGTCCTACAGAATCCGATGATCGAGTGGACGAACATCTGCCACTTTGAATGCGGTTTGCAAAACGCTACGGCGTATGAAGAGGAAACAAAAGTTGCCAAACTTTTGTTGCTTTTCCTGACCAATGCAGCAGCCCTTTGCTCCTGAATTGTCTGGTGCGAGTTGCATGGAAGGAAATACGTTGCTATTAAACTATGTAATTTAATAGGGGCTGCACAACTGTAATTACGGTCAATTTGGTATGCATTTGAATATGTGAATTAATTTTGCATATTAGGAAGCAATATTATTGAAAGGGTTAAAGGTGATCTAATGAAACTGTTGCTTTGAGAAAATTTGCTGACTTTGTAACCAGCTCGTGTAGTTTCAAGGTTGTTCAGTTGTTGTAGCTCAGCCGACGCCAACAGTCATTCTGCAATGGGAATCATTTCATCTTACGTTTGATCTTTTGGTACAAACAGCCGCGCAGTACCAATATTAGTTCGAGATCTTAAGTATATTTTGCCTAACAAGTACCCTAATGAACTTGCAGAATGAAAATCAAACGACATCCAATTCTCCTTCAAGCCTAAAACAAGGATGACATATGTCATTGCTGCTGCAGGCAGTTGTGCATGTAACGGCATTTGTTTCAGTTTCAAGCACGTGTTATCAATGTCAGACATTTGCAGGAGGCAAGCTGGAAAAAATTCAATATCAATCAATTTCTACAGCTCGTAAACTAGGTATTTAGAAACGGCTATTGCGGCAGATAAATTGAGGTAACAAAAGTTTGGGATTAATTTCTGTGCCAACTCCCCGCGCAATGTACAATAGGTTGCTGGTTTCGATTAAAGGCAATTTCAAATAACGTCGCCACCGCAATGAGTATGACTTGTAGCTGAAAAATTGAAAAGTGGAGAAAGAAGTTAAGCTCAAGTTGTATGCCTGAGGCAGATATAAACTTGTGAAGAACGGAAAGGAGGAACTTCGCTAAATTCTTTTCGCATGTTTAGAAGACGCTAGCGTATCGCTATCAAGAATCACGACGGCTGACGAATAAAGCGGATTTTGCGTGAACCAGATGGTACGATAGGACGGAAGCGAGCTGGAAAGAACAACCAGCTGCAGACCCGGCTCGCTGCTTGAGTTATCAACTGCGGTGTTTGTAAATTCGCCAACGCCGTGACTTACATCACATTTGAACGTGTAATCGCTAAATACTCGAGTTCAGTCAAACAAGTACTCACTTGCACAGCCTAATCCATGAGATTGTAGTAGTACACGCTTCAAACTCAAGTTAGATTTGATGATCGTTCGAAGAAGCATGTTTTAACTTTTAAGTTGGCAAGGTGCCGTCTTCCTCGCGTGTATATTCACAAAGGGAAGTGACGTGAGGCTCAGACGCTATTGTAACCTGCGTGGAAGCAAAGTTTAGCAGATAGAATGATATTGTGGCTCAATGTGCTTTCGATAGCTGGAGGCAGTACAAGTTTTTTATTGTTTGAAAATTCCAGTGGTTTTTCTGATACTTTTTTACAACCCAGCGTGGCTGCTGCGGTTGATGATGCAATCGGACGGCATTAGCTTCTGCTGGAGTATTAGTAACGAGTAACCAGCGTGGATCCACTTTGGGCTAACTCTGGTAATAGGACAAGTGGTAGCACTCATGGTTGTTGCTTACCTTGGTCTAGCAGATGTCTGTGTAGGAAGGCTGTTGATGCGTGATGTGGAGATGTACGTCGGAGGGACAAGATGGCTTCCATCGGTCACGAAATCGTTACCTTGGGAACTGGCGGAGTCCTGAAGGGCGGAAGATCGAAAAGATTATAATAGCCTAATTTAATTGGTGTGAACTAATGAAAGATTTCATTCATAAACGCTGACCTATGCAACCTACCTGTTGACCGTCTATCCATTTGCTTACCAATAATAATTACCGATTAGCGCCGGGATATACGATAATAGGCTATAAAAGGCGCTTGTGCATACGTCAGCCACAGAACAGAACAGGAGAGCAATTTATTTAGCGTAATATTTGGGTGGGAGGACGAGGTCGGGAGCGGGATGTGCGAATGTGACTGATGCGTAAATTCCATTCGCGGTCACAATAAACGAAGGAGGGGACATTTTAATTCGAGGAACATTCAAAGTTCTCATTGACTTTTAATAAGGGTAAGCCTGTAAAAAAACAGGTGCTCGTTGCATTCATAAACCCAATACGTGTGTTTTATGCTGGAGGAGTGCATAGACGGAAGCTCAGTACATAATTAAGCGTATGAATTCTGCATCTTGTAACCAGTAATTGCAATGAAATTGATGCACTTATTGCTGTATATCAAGCCCCTGTTCTGCGACATGACCTTTAAAGGTGAGCTGTGGAGGTGAATTTAAATTTGTGGGAGTATTCGTAATCGAGGTCCTCGATTTATGTAATTGAATTTGACACAGATTAGGAATTAGTAGCATGGGCGATTTGGAATGAATACTGAATTCATGTAGTTACTACGTACGCACAGTGTAGGGGAGCAATGGAATATCGCTGCTGGCTGAAATTAATTTTGTTGAGCGTGTCACTGCGACATCTAATACCGACGCTGCGAAATATTAAGAACTATTGACTCACTGCCTGACTGACTGAGTTGACAATGACAAGAATGAATCTGGCCCCGTGCACTTGTTTATGTACAGCTACTAGTTGTTGGTCCGTGCACTTCAACAACAACATTTATGACTGGCCCATTCCTTATTATCCTTTTACCGCATGCCTGAATGCAAGACTCAAGTTGAACCGGACCAGAATAGCATTCTAATGAAGTGAAAGGTGAAATGCCGAGCTGACAGCGACTTTGGTTTACTGTTACTCTTTCTATTGTTGGCACAAACAAGACATGATGAGGAATCTTCATGAGCAGGCGGGAAGCTATCCTTTGCTTTGAAATTTAGTTCGTCCGTTATATTCCACGCTTTGGCAAGGACGAGAGCACAATATAAGATATATACTGGCTGTGGCTGCTGAACAGACGAAAAACCAAGTTTCAAAGTTCAAGCCCTGTTTTCCTCATTCTTCCTTCCGTCTATTTTATTTATCAGTCACATTAACCAGAACACAAAAGTTTAATATTGCGCTTTGTTCCAGTGGGAATTCGAGTCACTCATCTACAGTCTTGCGGTAAGGACATTTGATCCCGGGTTGGAATAAATCATATTTGCTTTCCTTTGAATTCGTATATTCCATTAGAATCAGTTAATTAGGAATCAAGTGAGTGAAATTATAGACCGAAGTCTTTCACCTGAGCCATCATGGTTTCAATTTGACGCACTTGAGGCAACTCAAAAACTGTGCTGTGCCTCCGTGTCAATAAGGAATTGCGACGATGATGGCAATCATCGCAACATTTGCATTGATTGAACAATTATCGGCTGTT
>VRMD01002072.1:0-14392 GCA_009872375.1 Sminthurides bifidus | reverse complement strand
CGAAACTACTCGATAATGGTTTGTAAATTGCAAAAGTTTATTAATCGACCTGACTTCCCATCCCCGGTGCGAACGGTGATATTCTGCGACCTTCGCAATCAAGTCATGAAGCGATTGACGTGCAATTGTATTCAGTACTGTCAACGGTGAGCCACGCATCAATATCTTCTCGCAAACTACATCGTAAATACGCTTGCATTGAAATGCGTCAACTACCTAGTATTCTTACGTTTGCATGGAATCTACGTCATTTCGCAATCCAGTCAGTACCGACGCACAGCTTCTTCAAAAGCTCCACATACGAGATACAAGAGCCGCAAAATAAGACACAATATTATTCTCCGGAGAATGCGTTACCAAAGGTAACAAATCTAATGAATTTTCTAGCAGACAACTCGTCGTGTCAGTGCCACTTTTTCTGCCTATCTCAATGTATTTCTTATGCATACTCCATCTCTCTGCATTTCCTTCCTACGCAATTTTCCACAGTTCCATCTTTCGCAAATATTTTCTCATCTAGCTTTGTTTCTGCCCAGACAGCGATCTAGCATTATCGTCTGGCTACGTCTTTCAAGCACCTTCATCATGGACTCACTCAACAATCTCTTGATGAATTCTTTTACTGCTTGTTTCCACTACCAACGCAAATCAGTTATTCACCAATGGAGTGGGCTCAGAACGTGTCTTCGCTCACTCTTATTTCCTCACTTCCATGATACGATGAGCAAGGCAAAAACAATTAACGGTTAACCTCAAGGGCCAACTTTGTTAAGTTAGCCATGCTCTTCTCCACCTACCACGCACACCGTGACGATTGAGCGGAGCCGAATATAGTGGCTCATAAACTCATAGTTTGTTCAAAAGAGAGCTCATTGGGGTGGTCCTACTTGTGGGATTTCTCCTTAGCGTGCTAATTTTCTATGGACCGTTTCCAAGTAGTACAAGATCAGGAGGCCACAAATGCACTACATTATTTCTGCGATTTTACCTGCCTTCCGACTTGTTCTAG
The DNA here is from genome assembly GCA_009872375.1 of Sminthurides bifidus. Classification (NCBI taxonomy): domain Eukaryota; kingdom Metazoa; phylum Arthropoda; class Collembola; order Symphypleona; family Sminthurididae; genus Sminthurides; species Sminthurides bifidus. Next base: position 13,383 of record VRMD01002072.1, on the reverse strand, counting down.
TTCATTCCCCATTCTGACTCGTAACCAAAACATACATTCTGTCCTGAACGGTGGGCATAAACCATGAATCATCTTCTAATGACAAGGAACAGAGGCCCAGGGCAGGCCTACTGAGTCCCGAGAACGGGACGGAAAGCACTCGTCTGGCTAGAAAATATTGGAACTGTATTATGAATCCCCATGTGCAAAATAGACAGCACATTCTTATCCCTTAAGCTTTTTTGTAGAGCACAACAGAGCCCATAATTCCGAACCGGTACCGGTACAACAACAATTTCCGTCTTTCCATCCTCATCCATTGTTAACTTCTACCCACCTGGTATCCCAACTTCAGTTTCTGAGCTTTAAGCCGTATCACGTACAGGAAGTGAGCCTAAAGTGATCTTGATCTTCCCCGCCTTAAACTTCTGGTGTATCCAGACACGAGCTAAGGTCTACTTATACTGCACCGAAGTGCATCAGGAAGCTTTTTCCGTAATTCAAATCAAGATTAAAATAGAAACCCCGAGTCCAAGACTGCAACCAAACCCGCCCTCACCCGTCAATTTACTTTGTGTGCAACGAAGCTGTTGGAAATCGCAACAGAGAGAGCGCATTGCAGCTCCCCCCTCAGCTTGAGGGTGAGAATCTTCTCTACCGTTTTATAGTTCTTCTTAGCTATCTCAAATCGTTACAGCATCTTTTTACAAACCACATCCCTTTACAACTCGCAGCTCAAGTTCATCTCAACCCTCCTGAAGCCAATTTTGCATCCATTCAATTCTCCATTCCATGTCACCAAACTATAAGCTGTCCCCTTCCATACGCAGTCATCCCTTTACAACTCGCAGCTCAAGTTCATCTCAACCCTCCTGAAGCCAATTTTGCATCCATTCAATCCTCCATTCCATGTCACAAAACTATAAGCTGTCCCCTTCCATACGCAGGCTGTAGATCCGTTTTCCACAGATCCATGTCCTGTTTCTCTTCACACGTCCCATTGCTGGAATAAACAACTCAAACCGACGCTATTCATCATTCATCCAGAGTGAGCGCAGACCTACCCTGCATTGTAAAAGATTCACATAGTTTGGCTAGATTAAGGTGAATCTATCGTGGAAAGATAAATCGCTTCGGTAATTGTTGCATCACTTTACACAAGGTAAAATCCATCTACATTAATTTTACTGCACGGGATTAGATTCATCCATGTTGCAATTCACATCAGAATTCCCCACGCAAAGTCAACGTGAACAGTGAACTTGTTTGAACCACGCAGGACATATCCGATCCCCTCTCCATCCATCTCTTTCCATTACGCTGCAACGACCATATTTCCTCCTTAAATACGCTCAAAACTTGCTCCGCTCCTTCAGTCTCTACTTGAGCTCCATCTCTAACGGGCCTGAGAACATCGCTCCCTCACACAAGTTCAACGAGGTGGGAACAAACCCACATTAGTTAATCAGCTTGTCACTTCAAAGGGTTTTTTCCAAGCGACCCAAATTATCTTCAAATTCGACATTTACCCAGCCCAGCGTGAGTTCACACTACCACCGCAAGTTCGCTAATCTTTGGCCCACCATTCCTCCATCTACAATTTCCGGTCTTCCTAGTGCCACTTTGACTGAACGCACATCCTCATCGTTTCCTCGTTTCTATTTCTATCAAGTCAAACTCGGTCGTCTGCACCAGCAAAACTTCCGCAACTTCTAAAGCCAAATTCAAGAACTGCAGCTACATAAGTAACGGTCTCCCGTCTTCAACTTTTCGAATCTGAGTGAGAAAAGCCAAAACTCTTTGCGCGGAACTAATAAAGCGGCAAAAAACTGCTGCCTTTCCAACTCCAAGACTGCATTTGCAGCCGCCTACAGTACAAACGAAATTACGAAATTGCCAAACTTTTACACAGTTTGTTAACTCAACTCACTGAGTGCTAACGTGCAGTGTGTCTTTTGTCACTTTTCTACTACCTCATTGAATATCACGCATATAGTATTTTTACAAAATGAAGGAGATTAACAAGAACAACTCCTTTAACGGCAAACCCATTGTCTTCGATCGCGTTTCCGATTGGTTCGACACAGACAGCTACAAAACTTTCATTCGCGTTGTCAGAAGCGGAGACATCGTCGAGGTCAGGAGTGCAAGATGCTCACATTGGGGAATTGCCATTCGTGTACCTCAACCACCGCCAACTCCCAAGGGAAATGCATCTCGTAAGTTGTATTAAAATACTAAAGTCAGTACCAGTCAAAGGTCAAGTCTCGTTAGCTTACTCGCCAACCATCCTGAACAGCTTTTTAACTATTATAAACTAAAATATCTTTGTCAACGCCGGCCTCAACGGGCTTCTCCTAGATCACTCCATTATAAAAAGATCAAGGAAACGCAAACGTACGTAAGTTCTGAGAGATTTAGCTGGAACACACCACTATCTTTCAAACCCCACGTCATAACCGGTCATGCTGGCCTTGCTCGCAGCAACTTGTAACCAAGTAGTAAGTCTTCCTTTATTATCAAAGTGCGATTCCGACCTAGCATCTCCGCCTAGCCTTACCACTTCACTGCAAACTGACTCAAGAATATTTAGTAAACAATTTCTGTTAGTTCCTCATTTCCTTATACTCACCACTTTTTCAACAATTGCCCTCTTCCTTAGTCATGATGATGTGTCATAGCAATGAGCACGAAGTTGTCCTACGAACAACAACGCGACTAATTTCATTTAACATGTGACACCTTCCCGTTAATAATTTAGAACTTTAGAGAGAGTCGACTGACATAGCCACGTAGCTGTCACTTAATTTAAAAGTTTTACCAGGACAAACTGCATGCAGTCATACACTACTCTCATTCATTTAGCTGCATAAAACAGAACCAAAAGTCTAAGAACAGTCCCTAAAGAACCTGACGGTGCATACGCCTCAAATTACGGTGACTGCAATTTCAGAAATGTCTTTCAAACAAAACTAGCTGTAAAATTCAAAGTAAGGCACATTTCGTGGTCCCATTCCAAATTGCGAAACTTTGCACATGATGAACAGACATTGTTTCCTTCCCTTATGCAGTCTTTGTAAACACTCGAGTTCACAACATCGATGAATGTGGGAAAGTGGGCCGTATGCTTGCAAATCGAGCCATTGCGAATGTTGTGGTAGCGAAAGACAGGAGCTTACAATCTTATCATCGTTTCTGTGTCTCTCTTCCATTCTAAAAGTACCGTTCAAGAACGGAAAATCAGTTGTCATTACAGAACAAAGTGAAGCTTATTACCCGCGTCCTAACTTCTTCGCTTGAAAGGGAACATCTCACGTGAAATGTTTACTCAAGCGATCTTATGCAAATATCGTCCTAGCTTCTGATGTTGTCTCAAACAGTGCTGCAAAAACCACAAGATGCTGCCAGTATTTCGCATAGCTAGCCTTAGAAATTGAGTGGGTCCTTTCCACTAAACTCCTGAGTCTGGGTCTTCCCCAGAACAATCCAGTACTGCTGAAATCAACCTTTCTTGTTCGACGGGTAGAGAAAGCTGTCTGCTATATTGATAATTGAACCATGAATTCGATACACAACATAGACTGAACATTAGACAACCTCAACTAATAAGCGCATGACATCAATTATCCTCCAAAAGCTACGAGTAACTGATTCAGAATTGAACACTGGAAATTGAAATAGACTTGTCAGACAATGATAAATTTATCGTAATCTCAAACTGTCTAGCGTCGGTTGAAGTAGTATCTAAAGTGGTAAAAAAGTTTTGCACCTTAGAAAATACTCTGTTTGAGGCCAAGTTCTAACCACTGAAATTAGTACAATCTTACGCCACCGCGAAGAATGCTACAATCAGTTCAACTCCAATATACTTTCTACATGCCGGCCAAATATAGGTCAGACTGTTTACGTCTTTAAAAGCAGGAAGCAAGCATATAACACACAGCTGAAATATCTGCAAGAGAGAGGGAGTGATTGTGTGCAGGCGGCTGCACCGTGAAACAGACTTGATCTTTGCACCATATTAATCAGCATTCTAATTCAACTTTTCAATCTCACAGTACATGTTTGCCTTTTCTTAACTGACCGTGCAATTGTAACTTGCAGCAAAGCCAACCCCAGATGAAATCATGGTGTACCACTTGATACATTCCTCTCAACATCGCGGCCAAGTTGGCCAATTCACTCTGGAAGAATTCTGGAAGGCGGATAGTAGGATACGAATCAATAACACCACTAACGGCTCTTGTATATTCGGAAATGCTGAAATAATTCCCAAATCGAATATCCTCAAGAATGCACACATTGTAAGTTTTTTAATGCTGTCTGCTTTCTGTTCAGGTAGTTCGTTAGTTAGAATATTAGAGTAAAATGAAAATTTTCTATGAATTTCAGGCCCACAGCTCTACGCAGCTCAAGTGGCAGACGTGCACGGATTTTATACGTTGGTCAACCATGGATCATAACAACGGCTGAACTGTAAAAATGTTCCTATTAATTCATTCAAGGATTTCCATTGGCACGCGACCCGCGTGATAAGTGCGCTAATCTAGGACTTTATGCATTAAGATAGCTATTCCGTACCTAAAGTATTCTTGCAGAATATAACTTTGTAAAGCAACAAATAAAGAGCCGACAAATTTTCTAACCATGGAAGTCAGTTTCGTTTCTTCTACTGCTGAAAATGAGGTCAAAATGAGCTCTCAAGGAAAGGATGCATTAACTATTACACTGCAGCCAGCTAGCTCCTATCTGGATTAAAGTTTTGACTAGCCCTCCATGCAATAACGGCTTTATACCTGACTAGAACAACAATTTGGCTGGAGACATTTTTAGTAAGGGTGTGTTCAAGCACGGCTATCTTGGATAACTACCAAGAGGCTTAAATTGCAACCTAAAGAGTCATTTTCATGAGATAAAGCTACTTCAGATTCTGCGCTGGACTCGGCACCCAACGGTACTCCAACTCGCTTACTAACGCAAAAAAGGGTGAACGCTTGAAAAAGGTATCTTACCTCCCGAAGAAGACCAAAAAGTACATCCGTATTCAAAGATCTTTCATGAGCTTCGTCCATTATTACGGCACTGTAGCTATCCAAGTCTGGATCTCGCAATGACTCTCTCAGTAGAATACCGTCCGTCATGTATTTGATAACAGTTTTCTGTAAGTCACAGACGACATGTTCAACGTCTTAAAATAATACACTTCAAAGCTCAAAGTCTTTAGCTAGCAGGCAAAATTACCTCAGATGTGCAGTCTTCAAATCGAATGGCATATCCAACTTCTTGGCCTAGTTCAGTTCCCATTTCGTCACTGACACGCTTTGCTACGGACATAGCTGCTACACGTCGAGGTTGTGTACAACCAATCATACCATTTTTGGAATAACCTGATAAAAAACAGGTTATAAGTTTTATGTAAAATAAAAAAAACTTACAATAAACTACCACCTGTAATAGTTACCTTCTTCATGCAAGTACTGGGTTAACTGAGTCGTTTTTCCACTTCCAGTTTCTCCAACAATAATTACCACGCTATTATCACGAATGATATTGAGAAGCTGTAAGTCAGAGAGTAAGTCAAATAAAGTAATAATACCTTTTCTCAAAAGCACGTGAATGAAATGCCGAGTATGAAACAAAGTGTTACTTACGTCCTGACGAACCGCAAATACTGGAAGGTATTGTCTCTGTTGCAGAATGGATTTCTTCTTTGCAAATTCGCTCGTCGCTACTGTGCTATCTTTCATATGCTCAGCGAATTGCTGGCCTTTCTTGTAGTCAGTCTCACCCTCATCTGTCACATTTTCATCCTGAAAGTATAACCAGTGTTAGAGACTGCCGCATGTAAACAATAATGAGATCGATAGCTACCATATTAAAACTTCATGAAGCACGTCTTACCTTTTCATCCTCTTTTTTAACCCCCAAAATGTCTCCGATTTTGGTTCCAGCAAGTTCCCAATGTTTCTTTTGAGCCTTCCTCCTTTCCTTCTGCTCTCTGTAAGTCCTAACTAAAAGTGAACCTTTGCGAGCCATTATGGCCATATCCGAAGTTGAGTCCTGAAAAACATCAAACATAAAATATAAAACCTCTATTGCCTAACCTGTGAAATATACAGGAGCAATAATGGTGTCACCTTACCTTTACTGGAACCACCGGCTCAAATTGCTTTGTAAAAACTATTCGACCATCAAGGAACGGAGGAACAATATTATGGACTAACAAATGCACTCTCGCTTCATTATCTTCGTCAAAATCTTCGTTCATATCTAAATTTAGTACTACACCACTAGTCAACATCCTATTCTTTTCCCAGAGTTCGTTATCACGATGAATTTGTCTCTGCTGAGCTGACATTCTTTGATTTTTCTTTTGAGCTAATTGTTCTTCTTTCTTTTTAGTGTAATCTTCAGAAACTCCTGCAAATGGATTATGAACTTCGTCATAGCCTTCATCCATTGAATACCACTCCCGGTCTAACCGCTTTTGCTCGTCTTCCCACTCGTCTCGGTCTACTTCGATTTCGTTGTCACCGTCCGAAGCTTCTTTCTTTACGAACCCCGGTGTTTCCATATAACGGGCACTTCCAGGTTTCTTCACCCATGGATTATACTTGTGCGCTGGAGTCGGCAGAGGAGTTTCTATTTCACGTTTGACATCCGCATAAGGATTTGGGGTGGGGTAATCCCATTGCGACTTTTTTCCAACAGCAAGATCGTCGTCATCCCAGCTGTTTCGGGGTGTTCCAGTGACACTAATAGCTGGAGTTAGTGGTTCATCTTTAAACCTGATACTGCTTCTACTTGAGTCGAACCGCCGGTCTGAACGCTCCGATCCTCGTTCGCGGCCTTCACGATAACTTCTGTCTCCTCGACCATCTCTTTCACGGTCTCTTCGTCGCACATGATCTTCCTTACTATCCCGACGATCTCTGTCACGATCATAATCTCGGTTGCGGCCTCCATCACGTTTAGCGTGGTCCCTACCATCGTATCGTCTGTCGTCTCGGTAGTCGCGACTGCGTTTATCTCTTCCATCCCGATTTCGCTCTTCTCGGTTTTTATCATACGTACTGTAATCAATCCGTCGTGTTTTATTGCTTCGATTCGCAATAGATTCTTTTGCTTCACGGTTTACGCCACCACCGTAAGAAGGAGTTTCTTCCCCATAATCTCGATATCTTTTACGTTCCTCTGAGGAGCTATGGCGCGGCTGAAATTGTTCTGGTTCCCTAGAAGGAGTCAACTGAGCTTTTTTGGCTTCCAATTTTAAGGCTTCTTCCTTTTCCTTTCTTTTTAGTTCTGCAAAAATTATCAGGTATGAAATAATAAGCGAACCAGCAAATCAAAGGAAACTGTTACAAGAGAGAGATTCAGCTTTGAATAATGTACCTGCCAAACGATCCAGTCCTAGTAAGGACTTCCTCGGTATTTCGGGCCGTTTAAACTCATGTTCAACCTGCGATTTTTTCTTGATAATTAAACCACCTATCTCGTTACCGTCCGATCCTTCTAAACGGTGCACTGCAGGATCATCATCGTCGGTACCACTAAAGGCTGAAAACTTTACACTTGTGTTGGCCATAGTCAACAGTTAAAAATTATGGTTAATATCAAATTGCAGTTTATAATCAAGTAATTACCGCTTCAAGATCACGATCAAGTTGGCAGTAGAAAATATTTTCATTAAATTAATCTGAAAAACAAGCAATTGATAAAAATTATTGTTTTTGATTCTCCACTGGATTTGCGTGTACCATAGATTTTAAACGTCGACAGTCGAATTCAGCGCTCTTTTGTGTTTTTAGTGGGTCTTTACATTTCCACGTGTGGTGGAATTCCAAATCCACAGTTTTTCCGGAACATGTGAAGGAAAAATTAGTTAATTAGAGTTGTGGTGAGTTGGTGAATAATTTTCACCTTAATTTAAAAAAAGTAAAATAAACTAATTCAGCTTCCTTGTAAGATTACAAAAAAAATTTTAAAACAGATACAGACGCTGGTCTGAAGAGAAAGTGTTTCGTAAAGGAATCGTTGGAATTCGTTACTGAAGAACTCTTTCCGTCTTGGCGAGAACCTAAATAGAAAAGGTACGATAATCAATTATTTCTCTATTGCTGATAGCTGCTCAAATCGGCCTATTATGGCGATTTATCGTAGTCATCACGCATGAGTATTGACTTGTTCTAATAATTTTGCCTATTACAATAAATTCCAGGCCATAATGGATACAGAAGCATCGGAAGTTGAGGCTCGTACTAACGGCATATCGGAGGAACTGGAATCCTTGCCTCTAAAATTGACCTCTGACGATCTGCAGCGTCTCTCCTCTACGTTGGAATCACTAAATACCAAATCTAAGCAGTGTGCCAGTGCAGTTGAAGCTCTAAAATCCGACATTACCGAGAAGAAGTTGCCCACTAAAGATGGAATAAGTTTATTGGAAGTAAAGAATCATTTGTTGCTGCAATACTTAATCAGTCTCACGGGCTTGATAGGGGTTAAAGTATCAGGGAGCAGTATCAAGGACCACACATATTTAAATCAGTTGGTTGAAACCAGAACCTTTTTGGAGAAGATCAAACCAATTGAGGGAAAGTTGAAATATCAAATAGATAAAATAGTGAACGCCGCTGACGGCCAGTCTGTCAACTCAGAAGCAGATCCTCTGAAGTTTCGGGCGAATTTGGACGACTTGCAAAATGACGATGATGACGACGAAGAGGCTGATTCGGAAGAAGAGGAAAACGAAAGTGAAGATGACGTTGACCTTGCGTCTGCTGCTGCCAAATCTGGTATTTACAAACCACCTAAAATTGCGCCGCAGTACTTCGACGAAGAAGAGAGCAAGAAGCCTGCTCAGCAAGAGAAAGCAATGCGAAAGAAATCCCTCAATCAAGCTATAATACGAGAGTTGCAAGAAGAGTACCTGGACACTCCCGTGGAAGTGCATAATATGGGTGATGCCTATGCAAAACAACTTTCCCGAGAGGTTAAGGATCGTCAGCGTTACGAAGAAAATTATATGACCAGGTTACCAGTGACAAAGCAGGACAAGCATCGTTCTAAAGCTTTGTCAACTATTGGTCTGCTTGGTGATGAAATCACAGATTTTCGTAAACCAGTTCAAGGATCTAGTACCAGCAAAGGGAAGAAACGAAAATTCGGTGGCAAAGGAAAATTTAAAAGTAGTAAAAAGTTCAAAAAATAATGTGATAAAATAACAATTCAATTACGTTTTCAAAGAAAGAAGTATAGTGCCTGTGAGGAAATGACTCGTTCTGTTGTTGTAATGATTTAAACTGAATTCATGTCGGAAGGTGTTCATGCTACATTCATTTTCAAATTAACTTTGGCCCATAATTCATTTTAGCTTCGACGTAAGTCTTTATTTTGCGATTTGCGCCCATGACGAACATAAAATAACTTATAACGTTGTACTATGTTCAACTTACAGCAATAGCTTACGCTAAAATCCAACTTTTTATCTGATTTTTTAGCCTGTTTGTTTGACTCACTCTCACCCTTCATTCTGATGTTTCGTTTCGTGCATAAGCCCCTGGCAGAACCTTACCAAAGATCACTTGGCAAACCAATAGTAATATTTACAATTAAGGGTTTTACCGGCAAAGTAATAACCTCAAATAAGTTCTGACGTGCACTTATAGGTTATGCGTACTTCTAGCCTCTGCACTGCCTGTGAAAAACTATTAGAGCTGGTCGTTACCAGGAGGATACAAAAAGTAATCTAGCCGGCACCTTTCCAATTTCCATTACATAACTCTAATTTTTTGACTCGTCTGTATGGCGATCTCACAAATCAGGCATAAAGGATAACAAAAGAGAATTAACTAGCTCTTTCTCGACGAAACACTCTCGATTGAAATCTTTTCTCCCAGGTCCATTCAACAACTTGACGTAGCAAAACTTGGCGTTGTAAATTCCATAACAGCTATTTGTGAACAATCCAATCACTCTATGACATACATACAGATATATTTGTACTCTTCTATTCACAGATTACACAATCGGATTCCTGAAATTAATGTATAAGACTGCGTTCCAGACTCAGCTGCCCGATTCAAGCAAAATATTGAGACATTTCCGGAATTATATAAGAGTTACAAAGAAGGTAGTCTCATTCATTACGCTGAGGCAGATATTCCTTTCTAGGTTGAAGAAATAATCTGTTTGTTTTGCCCCTCGTGTACAATTACCATCAGAATAGCGGAGCAAAGATACAAACATGCAAAGAAATGGCTGAGTTCCCGAAAGGAGTACATAACGCTACATATTCGACAGTAATCACAACTTTAAAATTAAGCTCAGCAACTGAAACGTAGTTTGTCGATTAATAATTATAAGACTCTCAATAAGTTAGTAACAGAACCTCATTTCTACAAGGAACAGCCAGAATCTGCCCTAAAAGGTACTCACAAATTGACCCTATATGTAACCTGAAATCCTGACCTAATATATAACTACGTCAGAGCAAATCAGTCAACATTATCCTGAAATATCAGACGGACATATCCAACTTGTCCCTCTAAGGGAGTAGCACAGCAAGGGCATTCAGCCTGGAGACCTTTGGTACCATGAGGAATCGGCATATTAGCCCAATACCTGGAAATTTTGAACATCATCATAAAGACTTGACTAGCACATATTTATAACAGTGGCATTTGAGTCAAAAAATAAAAATGACATCTTACGTAGCGGTTTTTTCGGACACCATGTGTCCACAAGGATAGAATGCGTGTGTTAGTGGGCCGAAATCAACATATGCTGCAGGTTCGCAAGACAGAGTTAGCGCAACAAAGGGACCACAAGTTAAACATATAGGACAAGTGCGTTCCTTCGATTCTGCACCTTTCTTGCATCCCCATTCGTGGCGACCTTGTACATGGCCGCATCTAGCAAGGAAACGCACAAATGAATTTCGAATGATTTCATATGAACGAACTGATTTGAAAAAATAACATACTTCAAATAGACAAATGGCTCCCGGTCTAATGAATTAGTTTTTCTGCCAACAACTAGAGTATTCAGTCCGACGGGGCATTGGGGTCTGCCAGCGTTTACGCTGTCCACCATTTGCTCGATCACCCGTCTTGTCTAAATATATGACTACATGTTAAATCAATCGCCAAAACTTTCATTGTTCCTTAACTCTCGTATCGTCATGATATTTGTGATTATCAATGCCAAATCGTACCGGTGACTTCTCCAATCCTTCAGCAGTCCGCCAAAGTAACGTGACTCCACAAAGGTCAATCATTGAACCATCACTCAAAATATTACATTCGCCTTCTACTTTCTTCCCTTTTTGAGGAGCTGATCTTGATTCCCTCATGGTATACATTCCACCATTCACAGATACTTCTCTCCAAGGCAACGGTTTTGCATCTCCACCGACGAATGATCCTTTTACATGCAGCAACAAAACACCATTTGTCGTAAGGCCATCAATAACACCATTTTCTTCCCACTTGCTGGCTTTTTCCTGAAAAAAATAGGTCTTCATTAGAATTTTGTCGATTAAAACAATGAATCAGTGGAAAGGAGAGACGATAAAAACGCTGCAACAGCAATACATGCAAGCCAAATGGTTTGCGTCGCATGTATTATGAATTCAGACGTTTGCAACGAACTTACTCCGAGGAATATGTTCCTAGACGAATCAAATCCTGCTGCGTATGCGCGAACTTGGTACGGAGGCTTACGATCCACCAGGATTCTACACGCAAATCTAGATATGGTGGATTGCATAGACTTGTCAACTCCTGCGGATTTGTCTCCAGCTACTGTATCCATCACAACGAAATCGATAGGCATTTCAGATGACCGACCAATCTATTAAGAAAAGAATTTGAATATATACTCTGCAGCAGCCTGATGACTGTAATACACTATTTCTGTTGCTAAAACCGCAGGGTCATTCTGACGACATTTAAAGCGGATGGATTCTCATATAAAAGATGTCAGAAGCATGTCATTAATGCTGAAATAGTGACGTCGAGGTGATTCTGTACAACAATCTTATTGAAGAATACCGATAGCGAAGGTTTGATCTGGCACGAATTCGTATAAATGCCTTATTACCTGAAACATATCAGTGTCTTCATCCGGTACATACTCGACTATCACGTGTTGGTTTCTGGAGAGGGTATAAGAAATGGAATGGACACTAGGATCCAGCACAGATTGGGCTCGATGAGGCACATCTACGACATAGTGTTTTGACCGCTTGATTCCATTAGGACGTTCACGTCGATATAGCACAAATTTTGACCTTCTACGTCCTCTGTCTCCTTGAGGAAGCATTCCATTATATCTGAAACAGACCGGTAAATAGGTAAACGAGCAATGCTAAGAATACAATGCATTTTGCGCATTTTATTTATAGTCATGCATTAAAGTAGCTCGTAAAGTTCCTTCCTGCTGATTTCGCTAATTTTAACCATTGACGTGACGTGTGCGTTTTTGGTTATAATCTCCAAAGTGCACATGCATGAACATTCGTCATACTTTTGACCACCGACATGCTACACACAAACGGGAACGCAGCCATACCAATTTGTTCCCCGCTTGTTAAACATAGCTAATCTAATTATGCGTAGCTTCCTTAAGACTTCCGCCTAAGGGCAGCAGCTAACCCAATTATCATCAGCGATAGAAAAGTTATACGGATCGTTTTCCTGCATCGTTATAGACGAGTAAACTCGAAAGCGAGCGCTGCAACAACCTACCATATGTTCAGTATTACATTTACATTTAATAAATAAACAGCGACGGCAACCATATTCACGGAAAGATAAGTGAACACGCTGCCTTTTGGTCGAGTAAAGCCTCATCTTACAGCAGTAGCCGTTTGCGGTCGCTGACTTTCTGTGTTCTAATTTCTTCCAACAGCAAACAAGAGAGCTGTCAAACATATCCTTACTTCATAATCAGAAACGGTTACTTTTTTATGCTTCACAAATATTCCTCCAAAGTGTGCCAGGAGATTAGCTGTGACCTCTACTATCAGCTAATAACTCCTGCTTCTGATGGTGAATTGAACGGTAGTACTCAAATCCGTATCATGGCTTCATTTCGGTCTCGACTTGTAAAGCGGGCAGACTCGCTCATTTTCGTCATGCCATGCTCAAGGCAATAAAATTACCGGCCTCCACTGATGGTGGTACTGAGGAGAATCAGAATTCAGACTCCCTTTGAGAAAAAAGCTATGGCAGTCGCGGAACACGTTTTTTACTAGTTCATGCGCAGCATCTACTCACTTTTAGTTTCTTGGGGGACCAAAGCCTTAATGAATATTAGAAAAGTAGAATACTTACCCTAAAACAACAAGTTCTCCATATTTGACAGGCTGTATTGCGCTTGCAGTAAGCACATTTTGTCCGT